>PVIR01010790.1:0-48954 GCA_004026965.1 Petromus typicus | reverse complement strand
ACGGCTCCAACAAACCCCAGACCTCAGCACCTCTGTACAAATTGATTTCTCACTCATACTGCATCTAGTGATGAGCAGTGGGATCTGCTCCGTGGGCTCCTCCATTTAGAGAATGATGCTACAAATACGGTCCCTGCAAGCAGGGTGCATGGTGCAGAGGGTTAGGTCTGGAAACCGCTCATCTCTCTATCCACGTTACGTTGGCTAGAATCCAGCCACAGAAATACTCCTGAAAATAAGGGAGGGGAGCTGTGCAGCCAAGCTGTGGGGCCAAGAGGGAGAGGTAAACAGTGGGTGAATACCCTGCCAGGCTCTGCTGTCAGCAGAAACAAAAGAAATGGGCTGGGAAGGACTTGTTCCTTATTCTCCAAACTACAAAACGATTTACAAGATCATTTACATACAAAGCTCCATTCAACTCTTTTAAAAAATCATTTCATTTGATTTGTAGTGACATGCAAAGACAAATACTTGTTTTCACTAGTATATAGAAGCAAAAATCTTGACCTCATAAAGTAGAATGTAAACTAGTGTCTCCAAAGACAGGGAGAACAGAGAGGAGAGGGAAAGGTTGGGTAACAGGTACACAATTTCAGTGAGACAGCAAGAATGAGTTCTGGTGTTGTATACTACCCTGGAGTGACTATAGTTAACAGCAAGTATTGAATATTAAAACATTCCTCTTTTTTAAAGGGCTTGGGAAAGGTAGATGTCTTTTTTGAAAGAACACTCTGAGAATATTGGGAGAGAAGAGCTTGGGATGAAAGGACCAAGGCTGTAAGAAGTCGCACCATCTACATTAAACCTTGGCTTTCCAATGTTATCAGGTGATTTAGTGAGCATAAAAATAAAGCCATCCTTTTTGGAAGCGGAAAGTCTCAATATATTTGAGGTGAGTCAGGAAAGGAAGCGAAGGGAAAGTGTCTATTTCTGGGCTCTGCGCGCAGCTGAGGAGGCCGTGATGCCTGCCAGAGAGGCGCAGCTGTGGCGGCTGTCCATCCACCTGCACACCCAGCCGGTGTTGCTGAATCCCTCGCCGCCTTTCTGGTCGCCTTTTCTGAAAGTTATGAGAAGCTGAGCCAGTATGACTGCATTTCCTACAGTGTTAAGTAGCCTTTAGATGATTCTGATGAATAAAATATTCCAGGTAAGAAAAAACCCTCATCTACATAAAGGGAACTTCATCTAGTTTGCCAGATTTTTCTTTCTCACATTAAAACTCATTTTGCTATGAGTAGCAAAATATCTTGGACTTACTTCTAATCCCATTTAGCCAGCAGTGGTGGTCCTCTGGTCGTGTTCTATCTAAATACTTTTGAAATATTCAGCAAGGACAGTTGCCAGGTACAGTAAACAGTGGATTAAAGTGACATTACCAAGCACTATTTTATGAGCTCATTTGAAATGGTAACCAGGCAACCAGCTTGCTTTTGTCCACGTGGACTGTACAGCCAGAATTTGCACTCAGAATTAATTTCTAAATAACTTTCTTAAAAACAAATGATACTTTCAAATAAATATTGCAATGGGTCCATGTAAGAAAATGCTTAGAGAGTCCCAAACCCTATCCTAAAAGAACTGTGTTGGTTTGGAAAAAAACAACTTGCTAGAATTTCTGCAATTTGAAATAAAACAAGGATTATGATTAATTTTACATATTAAGAGATTCTACAACTTAAAAAAAGTAAAGGAAGTAAACTGGATTGGAGAGATAAATTAAGGAATAATAGGAACCTGCTCTTTGGACCAGAGAGGAAGATCAGAAGTTGATGGTTTTCATTTAGACCCTACAAAAGTCCACTGATTCACTACGACATAGTGAGGCTCTTCTCTGAGTCAGGTGCATGGTGGCCAGGGAGATATTAAACTAAATGAAACAGATGCAGACTGGGGCTTCTGGAGAGTAGGATCCAGACACTGACAGAGGCGATGTACAGCCCCTTGAGAAGTGTGGCATATCCTGGGAATTTGCCTCCTTCAGCTGTGACACTAAGATGGACCCCCCAGAAAAAGTGACTTAAAAGCTAAACTCTACAAGTCAGAATTAGATGAAAGAAAGTACACAAAAGGGCATTTGGTTTGAGAGCTAATGCTTGTATATACTACAGTTTCTGCAAAATGATCTAAAATCAGGGCATGGCAAGCCAGAGGAAATTACAGTGTCAGGGTGTGGAAAGTAGTGGACAAGACGCAGAATGGTGGGAGAGAGGGGCATGTGACAATAGGTCAGAGGAACAAGGTTAAATGCTCGCTATGAAGACATAGACCATGAGGAACCACAACAAAATAAGTAATATACACACATTTATATACAGCTGTCTGTACATTTTTATACATATATGTGTCTATGTATAACTAGAATCACTTTCTTACACCAGTGCATATCTCACCTTGTGAGCATTGGACTGCTTAGTTCTTTTTCTTGGTACCAGGCATCAAACTCAGGACCTTGCATGGCAGGCATGATGCCACTGAGCTAAATCCTCAGCCTTTACAGTCCTTTTTCTCCCCATTCTGTCCTTTCAATAAACAAGAAAGGTCTGTTGTAGCCAGCATCATTCTAAATGGTCAAAAACTAAAACCTTTCACACAAAGATCAGGAACAAGACAAGGATGACCATTATCACCACTCTTGTTCAATATAGTGCTGGAAACATTAGCCACAGCAATCAGACAAGAGAAAGAAATGAAAGGAATAAAGGTAGGAAAGGAAGACGTTAAACTGTCATTATTTGCTGATGACATGATACTCTACATAGAAGATTCTAAAAATTCAACCAAAAGACTTCTACACTTAATTGCCAAATTTAGTAGCGTAGCTGGATACAAGATCAATGCTCAAAAATCAATAGCCTTTGTATACACAACAGACTCTCTGAGAGAAAAATTGAGGAGTTAAGCCCTTTCACAATAGCATCTAAAAAATGAAATATCTAGGAATCAGTTTAACAAAAGTGATGAAAGACCTCTACTCTGAAAACTATAGGACTCTAAAAAAGGAGATTGAAGAGGATATTAGACAATGGAAAGGCATCCCTTGATTCTGGGTAGGAAGAACCAACATAGTCAAAATGGCTATATCCCCACAACTGCTATACAGATTTGATGTACTCCTGACTGAAATCCCAACAGTATATTTCATAGATCTAGAGAAAATAATCCAAAAATTCATCTGGAATCACAAAAGACCTAGAATAGCACAAACAATTCTAGGCAACAAGGACATGGCAGGTAGTATTATGATCCCCAAACTTGAAACAATACTACAAAGCCACTGTGATAAAAATGGCATGGTACTGGCAAAGTAAGGGACCCAAAGATCAGTAGAATAGATTAGAAGATCCAGAAATAATTTCAAATACACTGAGCCATCTCATCTTTGACAAAGGAGCCAAATATCCTCAATGGAGGTAAAACAGCCTTTTTAATAAATGTTAAACAAATGAAAAAACTGGGCTTTAATCTGCTAAAGACTAAAGCTAGATGTATCTCTTTCACCATGCATAAAACTAAAATCAAAGTGAATTAGAAATCAAACATTAAAACAGAAACACTAATCTTGCTGCAAAACAGGTAGAACTATTAGAAACATTGGCTTAGGGAAAGGTTTTATGAACAAAACCTTGATAGCACAAGAACTAGCAGAAGGAATCAACAAATGGGATCTCATCCTATTTTTTAAATTGAAATCTTTATTGGTACATTACATATACACATCATAATTGCACTCCACAATGGGAATTTGTACCAGTATAAGACACAACTCAATTCTCATTTTTTTACCATAGCCCTACCCCCCACCCCCATCTACATAAAATTCATTTCCCTTCTTTTTTGTTATAATCTCATTATTTTTCCTTCTTCACCCTATTTCATTTTGAGTATTTTCTATTTCACAATAGTCTATCAACTGGAGACTGGATAAAAAAGCTGTGGTTCTTCTGAAGAATGGAGTATTACTCTGCTATAAAAAATGATAAGTTTGAATCATTTCTACTTAAGTGGACACACCTTGAGGTTATCCTCATAAGTGAAATAAATAGGTCACAGATAGGTAAATATGGCATCTTTTCTCTGGTATGAGAAAATAAAGATGTAAATGAGTTCTAGAACTGTATGTTATATATTCTCATCCTATTAAAAAGCTTTTGCACAGCAAAAGAAACCACCAACAGAGTAAAAAGACAATCAACAATATGGTAAAAAAATTTATCAACTGTTTTTCAGACAAAGGGCTAGTATCTAGAATGTACAAAGAGCTTTAAAAAATCAGCCCACCCAAATTTAAAGACCCAGTTCAAAAATGGGCATCTGAAATGAATAAGCACTTTTCAGAGGAAGAAGTAAAAACAGCCAAGAAGCATATGAAGAAATGCTCAACGTCACTAGACAGTCAAGAGATGCAGATGAAAACAACACTGAAATTCCATGTCACTCCACAAATAATGGCTGCTATTGTGAAATTAAACAGCAACAAATACTGGTGAAGCTGCGGAGAGGAAAGAAACCTTCTCTATGGTTGGTGGGAATATAGACTGATGCAACTACTGTGGAGGTCATTTTTGAGATTCCTCAAAATACTAGATTAGTTTTAGGTCCCATTTGACCCTGCTTTTCCCCTGCTAAGAATATCATGAAACAATTAAAAGAATCATATTATAGTGACATATGTACACTCATGTTTATAGCAGCTCAGTTTGTGATAGCTAAATCCTGGAAACTAGAAAAGAAATTTTTTAATAAAATGGAATGTTACTCTACCATAAAGAATAATAAGTTTGAGTCATTTATACTCAAATGGGCATTCCTTGAGGACATTCTCATAAGTGAAATAAATAGGTCACAAATGTATAAATACTGTATCTTTTCTATGGTATGAGAATTTGAATATGTAAATAAGTCCTAGAATATATGACAGATATAGTGAAATAGAAAGTATTCAAAGGGAAAAAGGTAGAGGTAAGAAACAAGGGGAAAGAAAAAATATGATGTCGAAAAAGGAAATTAAGCATATGTGTATAGGAGGAGGTGGCTTGTAGGGTGTGTAGGGGAATGGGAAAAATGAGAATTAAGTCATGTCATATTCTGGTACAAATTCTTAATACTGAATGTGATCATGATGTGTATATAAAATGTAGCAACAAGGAATTCAATTTTTTAAAAAAGGTCTATTGTACTTAAGCAAGAAATGCAGAGTAAAAATTTGGGGCATATATATAAAGCAAGTGCAACTTAGACCTGAAATAACTATTCTATTATAATCCTGAAAAAAAGCTTTCACTAGAGATGAGGTCCGTGTTGGAAACTATAGTGGGTGTGAACAAACAAACAGTGTGGACTGAGAGTCTGCCTTGCTTCTATCATATACCAGTTAGTAAACTAGGACTAAGAAAAGCAGCAGCAGATTTGTTGAATGGATCAATGAAAGACATCAGTCTCTTTCCTCAATCATTGTTGTAGTGATAAGTCTGGAAATAATGAAGTGACTGGAAACATTGGATGGTATGAACAATCAGGCCAGAAGAGATAAAGGAATTGTTAGAACAGGGCCTTCCAGGAGGGGTGGAAGATGGAAATGAATGAGAAAGTGAAATCATGTAGAGAATCTGGGCAGAGCCCATAAGGAAGAGGAAGAAAGTCACCAAGAGCGCAGTCAGTCAAGCCACCTGTGCATGAGAAGGCCTGCAGGCTCTACACACTCCATGTGCTTATCCATACCCTGGTACCCTTCCCTGCACAATCGAACCAGGAACTCACAGGTTCCTGTATTGAAGGAGAAACACTTCCTGGAGGTGCATAAATATGAAAAATGTGGAGCCATTTAGAGCTCACATATACAAGTGGGCTTTTAAGGCAGCAAGTTCTTGGAAGCAGACATTTAACACCAGGCGTAAATTTTTAATACTGTACAATTTGAGAGTGAAAAGATGATCTTTTACAATAGCCTTGGACATAGAGGCAGTTAGATGCTTCACAGTAATACTCAGATTTTGAGTTTGCAGATGCCTCGAGATGTATATCCAAAACATCTGACATGTATTAGCATAGTCAAGGTATGCTAGATGTTTCTAATTGATAGCTTTTGCTTGTTTCCTTTTTTATATAAAATGAAAAATTTTGATATCATTCTTTTTCTGCTTTTAAATAGGAAACTTCTGTGTGAAAGGAAAGTATCCACTGTTTGCAGCACTTGGAATACATCCTCTATTCACGACTTCAGATGTAGGTGTATCTGGGCCAGCTTTCCTTTACGACTCTGAGAGGCTGGTGGAATGAAGCTACCCTGATGTCTCCAGCAGGGAGGATAATCGAGTCCATTACCAGGGAGGTGCGTGGCTCTTAGAAGCATGGACTGTGGACAAGTCTGTCTCACAGGGCACAGGGTTAATTAGTGTTTATTATGTAGTTCAAAGATAGAAGAGAGAGAAAAAGAACCACGTAGAAGCAGGGCAGAGAAGTGGCAGTTTTTCTTTCTTCTGGTTCCACTTTTCTTCTGGCATTCAGGCTCTCAGACAACCTTCTGTTACTCATGGCTTTGGTTGCATCTGGAAACTCTTAACTTCTTTGACCTTTTCCCCTCTGTTTCTAGACTTGAATTCAGCAAAAGAGACCCTTGTTAGGCTTCTTCGACCTCCTTGCAACAATGACACTGTTTAGAGAGTACCTTGGTCTGGTCAGAGAATAATTTCATCAGGGGAGTATCAAAGGTGTGATGGGTAAGCAACTTGCACAAGCTTATACAGAAAAGAAGTGGCAAAACCATAGTTCTGATTTTATTCTGCTTGGTTCCAATGTCCTTGATCTTTCTCTTTTTTCTGTTTCCTTATCAATTCCCTCTGGAGATTGGACTAATGCTGAGGAACTCGGTGAAATTTACAAGACCTTTCACTCAAGTCAGTGTCGGAATCAGTAGTTCACAGGGAAGGAAAACTTTGGAAACTACTGTTGGCCAAGGTTGGCAGCACAAGGCTTAGCTAAGTGTTCAGTGAAGATTATCTTTATTGGGCTCTTTGAGGCATTGCAAACTCCTGTATTTACTCTCCTCCCTCCCATCAAGTCATCCCAGTCCTATAAAATCTCCACTTTTAATGGCTCAGATGTCAGTTTCTAATGCTTTGATAGGTCAGTAGATAGAAGCACTCTGTGCCCCCAGGAACTTTATTTCAGTCTGAATGCTCCTCATAGGCTGGTGATTCTTTTCCGTACTGGAGATAAGACCAAACTCCTCTGAGCCATAGTGTATTCATTTTCTTTCACATACTCTGTTTCTGTCTCACAATTATTACAGAAATGGCAGTAGAATATGAAAATAGAATGGTTTCGATATTACGGATGTGTAGTTTATAGCTAGTGAAAAAATAAATGTCAGTAATATTTAGGCCAGCAACATAAGCTTTTCTGTGACTTACAGTTGAAAGTACTTTTAATCAATTTACCCATACATGTAAAAGTTTAGAACACAACATCTTCCATATGGGTTTGGTAGGCTTATTCTGTTCTTTCATATGCGACATTTATTTGCCTATAATATCTGAGCAGAGAGTAAATACTAATCTATACATGACTACTATCTGCTAGCATTGAATATTTATCTTTAGTGACATTAAATAACCAGTAAAGTGAAAGATGAAAATAAAATGTAAATCTACTGTTTTACATACAATGATGATAAGTTGTTCAGCCAGCCACTAATGTATCACTCATAACAGAATTAGTCCTCTAGACTGTCCATTGCACTGGAGAGCAACCTTCTTCCTTTTAGGAAGAAGTCTGCCAAGTTTTCTATCTCCTGATTCTCTCCTCTCAGTCATTTAATGAACCTCATAAAAGCTAATATTCCAATTTAGCAATTACCTCCCTGTGCTTCCCTAAGAAAACAGATCTTGTAATAAAATAAATATGCAGAAGGACTCTGCACAGAGATATATTCTGTATGTGCTTTTAACAAAAACATGTTCTACTTTTTGAGGGAAAAACATGTACTGACAGCCTGAAAAATGTGCAGACACAAAAAATGTACAGGTCATTTGCCTCTGATACAGAGTCATGATATTATCTCAAATCACCACCATTTCCTCCCAGCAGTTAGGTCTGGATCAAGGTTTATGAATGAAGAGAAGGCAGAACCTGATAATGTGGTCATCTTTAAAGGGTTGTACTAGAACAATGGCAGAGATATTGGAAGCTGTGTTGTTAATCTTGATTGTGGGCTTAATTACTTTGAGGAACACCTAATAAATTAGTTAAAGCATATTACTGGATTTGTCCATGGGTTTGTCCAGAGATATCTGCATCCTGAGGGCACTAACTTACTTGTGGATGAATCTGTTGATGAAATCCTCCTTTTATGGCTTTACTCATAGAGGATGAAATAAGAAGCTATGCCTGGTTGGAGAGACAGACTCACTGGGGTAGGATGGTGGGAACAGTTCCTGGTCCCAGGCTCCTTCTTACTTGGAAGAAGTAAGTTCCTGGTCCCAGGCCACTCTTTCTTGTTCTACTGTCCGGCTGCCATGAGGTGAGGGGCACACACTGCAGTTCTTGCAAATGCAATTTTGTTTGTTTTCCTCCGTGGTAGTCACTGAATTAGGTGGAGATATGTACCTATTCCATCACAGTTTAGAGGGGATTTTGTTCTGCAATTACTAAGTTATAACAATTGGGCCTAGGAAGAATCATGGGGGACATTTCAGCGCTTCTAGTTCTCAATCCTCTCAAAAATTCTGATTGCTAGAGAACAGAATTAAGAAGCTGCAACAAAATGAAATGTGTTCACTTAACCACTCTCCTTCTCTTATAAGAAAATGCAGATTAAACTTTTGTTGAGGCCACTGAATCCAGAGAAAAGTTTTGTGCTCTCTATTCCAGTGAAAAGTAGAGCCTTACTTCGAATTGACTAGAGTTTTCAAGACTGGGTTCTCAGTCAATGTGTCTGCATGTATGCTAAAATACTTGATACATAAAATCTACCTTATAATTAAGATCGGTATCCATTTGCTATTCACGAAAGGCTGATCAGGTGACTCTGCCACATTGATAGTTCTATTTCAATGCACATGCTTATATAACAACTCATAATAGAGACACAAATAAAATTGATTATCCTTTTGTTTCATGGTCATTGTATTCATTCTAGTTCAGCACCAATCTCCACACATGTCCTCCAGTCTTTTTAACTTCCTAAGACCACAACTGTCATCACTGTCACCACGCCTGCCCTCTGATATGTTTCCATTGCACCTAATCCTTATAGGGCACTAAATTCAATTGAAATTCTATAAATACTTATTTAGTTAATTAATATTTGTCTACTCACACTGCTGAAGACTACAATGGTAGGAATTGTTTTCCTTTAACTTGTTACACTAGCTATGATATGACAGTAACAGTTTTGTTACATGGTAGGCCGGTAGTAAATACTTATTAAATAAACAAATTAGTTGAGAGATGTTAAGATTTTTTTTCTCTTTCTATCCACCGTGCAAAATTCACAGATAAATTAGAAAAGGATTAGAAAAAGACAAAAGGCATATATACAAAGTACTAAACTTCAGAGCAGAATGTCATCAATATAATAGAAGAAATGCAAGTATGAAAGAAGTATTATTTGTGCAAGGAGTAAGTAGTTCTGACTACTAATAAAGAGAGACTGATTTCATTCATAAACACCCATAAGCTGCAGACAGCCTGTAACCTAACTTACCGATGGCTAATGCAGACTACCTGGATGTTTACATTTGACACATACAAAACAGAACAAAATGCCACCTTGAACTATTACATTTTAAAAGAAGGTATTATATCAACAACAGTATATAACAGGAGTACTAACTAGTAAAACATAACTTGACTAATGTTGATATGTTCCTTTCTAGATTCTATTCAAGTGTGAGCATTAATGAATAAATAATAATAAGTCCTTTATTTGTTGAATGTTCTTATTCACATTTGTACATTTCAAAGAAATGGTACATGTCTTATTTAACTGAAAAACCTAACAGAACATATCTCTCAATGAAGATGAATCTGTAGTAAACACATATCCTCCTTGTGTGTCCCTGAAAAGAGAGAAAATTGATACTTCATTTCCAAGGAATTAACCTTAATGTGTTTATATTCCTTTCCAAAAATTCCATTTTGACATCATATTTAGATTTCTAAATATTTATGGATGAATGTTTGTTGAAGTTTTTATCACAATAGTAAAAAATTAAAATAATCACAATTTAAAAAGCAGAATGGGTTGAATTATGGAAATTATGAAGCCATGAAAACCAGGATTGTTGAAGGTGTTTTTGCATTTTTAAAAATCAAAATAAATGTTATGTGAAAGGCTAATATGGAAATAATACAGAAGTTACACCATCTTAATTTAAGTGGTACGGAAAAGTGTGATGTCTTCTACATCTACTGCCTAAACAGTTAACAGCTCACAAACTACTTCTTAAAAAGACTATTAATTGATGTGGGAATTTTTTCATAGGCTGTTAAAGTCATTCAGGGGTCATGAGAATACGAGTTGTCTTTAAATTCACAGAAGAATATGAACAGTACTTGTCACCATGTAATGGAATTATAGTACAATTGTTTCTTCTAGTCTTCTATAGCTTAAAAGTCTTTAAAAATGAAAGTGCATTAACTTTTTAGTAACAAAAAAGCAGTTATTTAAAATAAAAACTGTAATCTGATACTTTTTATTTTAAAATTCTACTTGTGTCCTAAATGTAATATTTTCACCTGTTCCTTGATGGTCATTTCTGCTAAGTCCTCATACAAAAAGAACAGACAATCTCTGCAGTGCTTGTGGGAGAAGAACCTCATCCTGCATATTCTCCTTTCCAGCTGAACTAACATAGTCCAGAGAATGAATGTCAACATTGTGTTTAAAGTAGACACGACAATGACTACACCAAAATTTATTTTGTGAAAATGTGAAAAAGTGCATTCTGAAGGAAAATCTTCTCTAAATCAATATCTCACAGCAAAATTAGCCCTTACAAATATTTGTTTAAGCAGATGCTATCCAAATTTGTAAGCACCCAATAGGAGGTATGCTTTTCCAATGTTAATTGTAGTACTTTTACATGATTTTTTTGCCCAGAATAAATAAGTTCTCTTTAATGAGATCTCCATTAAGTAATCCCATAATCAGTTATTCTTCTAGGCTTGGGTGGGAAGCATGGCCTCCACAAACCCATCTCCACACTTTCTCTGGTGGAACCAGAAAGTATCAGCTAGCTATTGGGAGTTTATTCGTAAATTTTTTTTTTTTTTTTTTTTTTAGGATTTTTGAGACAGGGTCTTGTTTGGTAGTTCAGGCTGGCCCCTGAGCTCAGCCTCAAACTCACCTCACAGCAATCCTCCTGCCTCTGCCTCTGCCTCCCGAGTGCTGGGATTACAGGTGTGAGCCACCACACCCGGCACTGTGGTATGTGGTACTGGTTGCTGCTGGGTGTGAGTCTCCACACCCAGTATTGTTATGTGGTTACCAAGGATCGAACCCGGGTCCTTGCACTTGCAAGACAGGCCCTGGAACCACTGAGCCAAACCCCTGGCCCTATTTGTAAATATTTTTATAATTTTGCTTAAACATATCTCCTTTGTGGGCTGTTGCTTTGGTCTCCTCTTATTTATAAAGCAACTTGTGTTAAATAGATGCATGTTTTTGCCAAGATATTTTTGGAGGACTTTTATATTATGATATACATGGAAAATTAATATCTGTTGTAAGTAGATAAAATTAGATTAGGGATTTCTCTTAAGTTAGGAACAAGACAAAAATATCTACCATTACTCTTCTGGTTCACTGTAGTACTTGAAACTTCATCCAGTGCAATCAAGCAAGTGAAAGAAATAAAAATGATACATATAAGGAAGGTAAAAGTCAAATTATCATTATTTGCAGATAGCATAATCATGTATTTGCAAACCCCCTGAATTATATCAAAAGACAATTAGAAATAACAGCCAAATTCAGCAATGTAGCCAGATGCAAAATCAACACATGAACTCAACAGTGTGCCTGTGTGCTAATAGTGACCTTGACTGAGAAGGAAATTAGAACAGTACCATTCACAACAGGATCAAGAAAAACTGAATGCTTAGAATTAGCATCACCAAGGAAGTGAAAGACTCTATGATGAAAATTATATCACCTTCTAAAAGGATATCAAAGATGTCAGAAAATAGAAGGATCTCCCATTTTTGCATAGACAGAACCAATACAATAAAAATGGTTGCCCATCTCAAACTGATGTATAGATTAAATACAATCTCAAAAAAATGCCAGCAGCATTCCTTACAGATCTAGACAGAACAATACTAAAATTTATGTGAGACTAGAAGTGACTCAGAAAAGCAGACGCAATCCTAGGTGATAAAGTCAAAGAAGAGGCATCACGATCTCAGTTTGAACCTATACTAAAACCTGCAGTGATAAACACAGCACAGTACCGGCACAAAACAGATGTGTGAATCAGGGAGACAGAACAGAGGACGTGTAAACAAGTAGGCACATTCAGCTATTTGATTTTTGACCAAGAGGCAAAAAACATGCATGGGAGGGAAGATAGCTTTTTAATAAATGGTGTTTGGAAAACTGAAAATCCACACACAGAAGACTAAGTCTAGACCCATACATCTTACTGTGTGTTACACTAAAATCAAAATGGTAAAAAGATCTAAATATTAAAACAAACAATGTGTTGGAAGATGAAATAGATCAAACTCTTGAAGACAGGTACAGGTAAGGATTTTCTAAACCAATCCCAGTGGTACAGAAAATAATACGAAAAATCAACAAATTGAACCATATTAAATTCAAAAGCTTCATCACAGAAAAAGAAATAGTTAAGAGTGTGAAGAGACAACCCTTGTCACGAGAATTTCTTTTTTTTTTT
This sequence comes from Petromus typicus, assembly GCA_004026965.1. NCBI lineage: Eukaryota > Metazoa > Chordata > Mammalia > Rodentia > Petromuridae > Petromus > Petromus typicus. The sequence goes on along the minus strand of PVIR01010790.1, from coordinate 36,055 downwards.
TGGCCAGATATTACTTGGGGAGAGAACTAACATTTAAAATACAGTGGTACCTCTATTTATGAACTTAAATCTTTCCATGATTCTAGTCATAAATCAGAGTGGATGAAAACCAAATCAAATTTCCTCATAAAGTCAAGATTGAACCTAATCATTGAATCCTTCACTTCAGCAATGCTTCTGTATGCAAACAATTCAATTCACAGACAAAAGTGTTGGCCAAAATTTTGCTTCCACAAACTCTGCCTTGGGAAACACATGACCAATGCCATATTCCTCACACAAACACAAGCATCTGCTCCAAAATCATAAAACAAATTAAGTTTTTTAGCTGAGGTACCACTGTATACAAAGAACTCTAAAACTGGGCCCTGCAAAATAAAAGACTCAATCCAAAAGTGGGCTACCTAAATGAGTAGTCACTTCCAGAAGAAGTACAAGTGGGCAATATATATATTTTAAAAATTCAACATTGCCAGCCATTAGAGAATTATAAATCAAAATAATACTGAGATTCTATCTTGCTCCAGAAAAATTGATTTTGTATCTGGTGGATCCAAGGTCTAGGGCTTCCCTACCTGGGCTTGTCTCTCTCTCTCCAAAATAGAGAGAGGAAGAAAAATCAGAGAAGACCAGTGCAAAGCCAACACTTGATTGTAGGTGTTGTAATAAGAAGTAATACAGAGTCGCTCTGGAGGAGTGGGGCCCCTAGAGCTGGGTCACTGCTGAGTGCGGCCCAAAAGTCTTATTATTTTTTTTTTATGAGATCTTTAGTGGTGCATTACATATACACATCATGCTTGCACTCAACAATGAGAATTTGTACCAGTATATGGCACAATTTAATTTTCATTTTTTACCCTTACCGACCCTACCACCCCACCTTATATTTACATAAGCTTTGTTTTCTTTCTTTTTTGTTATAATCTCATTATTTTCCTCCTCATTATTTACCCCTTCATGCCATTTCCTTTGAGTATTTTCTATTTCACAATATATAACAAACATTCTGGAACTCATTTACATCTTCATTTTCTTATACCAGAGAAAACATATGATATTTACACATCTGTGACCTATTTATTTCACTTATGAGGATGTCCTCAAAGCATGTCCATTTAAGTAGAAATGATTCAATCTTATCATCTTTTACGGCAGAGTAATACTCCATTATGTAGAAAAACCACAACTTTTTTATCTAGTCTCCAGTTGATGGGCATTTTGGTTATTTCCAAGATTTAGCTATCGTAAACTGAGCTTCTATAAACACGGGTGCACGTAAGTGGTTCTGATATGAGTCTTCTAATTCTTTTGTGTATATACCTAACAGAGAAATCAGGTGTCAAATAACACCTCCTTATTATAGTCTTTTGAGGAATCTCCATAGTGATCTATCTCCATAGGGGTTGTATGAGTCTACACTCCCACCAACAGTGAAGAAGTGTTCCTTTTTCTCTTCAGCCTTGCCAACATTTGTTACTGGCTATTTCTGAGGTAGCAGCCATTCTTTGTGGAGTGAGATGGTGCAGAAGTCCTGTGTTTAAAAAGCTGGGAACCCCATCTCCACTCTCCCCTTTGGAGAGTTACTACTTGATTAGATATTCGACTTGTTGCTTGGGGGATAGGATTGGTGGGCTAAATTTGAGAGGAAAAGTAAGCTACCCCAAGAGGAGCTTAGGTTGGAAGGTGTAAGCAGGGGCTGTCACACCAAAGGCTGTCAGCTCACCTGCTAGCTGTGACATAGAGGCTATTTTCTACCTCTTAAAAGGGCCCAGCTCCAGGGGCCGGGGATTTAGCTCAATGGTTCCAGCGCCTGTCATGCAAGCGCAAGGACCCGGGTTCGATCCTCACTCACCACCTACCTATACTGGGTGTGGAGACTCACGCCCAGCAGCAACCAGTACCACAGACCACATTGCCGGGCATGGTGGCTCACGCCTGTAATCCCAGCACTCGGGAGGCAGAGGCAGGAGGATTGCTGATGTGATTTAAGTCTGAGCTCAGGGCCAGCCTGAACCACAAAGTGAGACCATGTCTCAAAAAACCTTAAAAAAAAAAGGGCCCAGCTCCGTAATCAAACCATACCCCAAGTTCTCCATTGTCTCTACAATGACTATTATGAAAAAATCAAATAATAACAAGTCCTGGCAAGACTGCAGGGAAAACAGCCCTTCTTCATTGTTGGTGGAAATGTAAACTAGTACAACCACTGTGAAAATAACAATTCCTTAAAGAACTAAAATTGGAAATTCTACTGGACACAGCTATTTCCCTTGTAGGCACTTTCTTGAAAGAGTTAAAGCATCATATTACAGTGATGCATACATACTAAGGTGTATAGCATCACAGTGTATAATAGCTAAATTGTGAAAATGGCCCAGATGCTCAAGAACAGACAAATGAATAAAGAAAATGAAAAAACTTAAGATTTGCTAGGTACATGTACCAGTTTCCCACATGGAAGATAAACATGCAGTACACACATATACTGCAGTAACAAATTAAAAAAAAAAAAAAAAAGAAAATGTGGTATTTGTATGCAGTAAAGTACTGCTCCTTCACAGAGAGTGATAAATTTGAGCCATTAGTAAGTAAATGGATGCACTTTCAGGCCATAATGTTAAGTGAAATAAATCACACACAGGCTTAAATATAGCATGGTTTTTCTTATATTAGAAACTCAAACTATAAATCTATAAAATTAAAAATAGATAATCAGAAGTAGGGAGATCTTTTTCAATTGGGAAAGGGAACAAGAGATGGAGAGAGAAGGCAACTGAAAAGGGATGTAAAGAAGAATTGAGAAAAATTGAGACAGAACTTTCACAGGTAGATGGGCGCGCAGGGGTGAAGGGAGCAGGGGCAGAGGGAAGAGACAGCGCGAAGAAAGAATCAAAGTGTGTTCTGTGCCTGTACCAAGGTCCACATGAGAAGTATAGTCATTGTGCACTACAGAGGTGTACTAATAAAAATAAAAGTTAAAAATTAGAATAAAGGACCTCTGTCAGATTTTAGTTAGATGATATTAATCACTCCATCGCTATCAAAGAAAAGACATCAATCGTGTCTCTTAAAAGAAGATTGGGTTACCTGGGGAGGATAGTGGGGACCCAGCAGCTCTACCCTGACTTACTTCTAGGATTCCTTGGGAAGTCTGAGAGATGATGAAAAGGAATGAATTTTTTCGATGATTGCACGCTGTGTAATACTGTGCTTACAGGCCATTCAGTCTCATCCTTTGTGCTTCATGTGATATTTATCTTCTACATTGGAAATTGCCGCTCTTCTGTGATGCTATGCCCATTTGTAGTTGTTACCATCTGCTGGCTTTCTCTTTTTTCCTTTTCTCTTAAGGGCTCTGACTTTTAAAGGGCTCTGACTTCTCCCAGGACCCTTGCTTTAGCTCATTCTCCCTCTATTCAGCCTGTTCCACATAATGAAAGAGAAAACAGAGTTCAGTATCTTTATTCATCTATATTTTCTTCTGTCTTTGTGAATACTTTAACTTTTAGCTTTTCTTGAGGAAAAAAATTATATTCAAATTCAGCTAGGTGCTTTACTTGCTACTAAGCACAGCATATTTTTGAGGCACTAAATAAATAATAAATAATGCCAAGTCTTACTCTGCTACACTTACGTGCTGATAATTTAGTGTCTGCACGGGTACCAGATGATGTCATCCCAGCAAGCTCTAAGACTTTCTTTATTACAGCCATGCTAGCATTATTTTTAGCACAGCAGGTGTCAAAAAGGTTTATTTTGAAAGAAAGAAAACATAAAAATGAATTATTTATGTGAGTTAAATCAAAATGTACTTGATATAAATGTTTAATCAGTTTTCACCAACTTCTTTCCATATGCTCTGCCCTGCTCAGTGGTACAGTTCTAATGGAATTACTAAATATATCTTAATAGCTCAGCACACAGCATTATTCAATGGTACTTACACTGGAGGAATTTTTCAACTTATATTAAACAGATCAAATCATAGAAAATATCTGTAGAATGCTCACTGTTTTGATAAAAAAATTATTATTCAATTGACATAGAAAAATTCAGTAAGTTTAACATTAAAATGTGCTACGTTGACCATATTTAAAATTTCTCTCTCCTTAAAAAAGATGGGAAGATTAGAAAATAACTTTAATTTTGACTGTAATTGCAAATGTTTTTTCCCCTGCTTTCATAAGTAATCAGCAGATTTGCTTTACTCCTGGAATATAAATGTTACAGAATTAAAAGAAGAATTTCAAGATAGACTACATGAGGACTACAGGCCAACTTCTATATTTCAGAAGGAACTGGAAATCAAAGACAAAACCAGTTTATGTACTCCATGCCAATTTCTTCACTGATGTTTTAAGTAGTTGTCCCTTTATCTATTCTTTGAATTTGCTTCTCCTCAAAAACTGCTAATGTACAACTCTGATTTTAGTATGTGCCAATTTGCTGCCAAATCAAAGTTTGAAAAAATACATACTACTTTTATATGTGGTCACTTCACCCATAAAAATCTTCCAGTTTTTAAGGTTATAAAGTAAGGGAGAATCACTCCAGCCAAGGGTCAGGCACTGATTTCCTGAGAGCATTCTGAAAATCCCACTGAGTTATGTTAGTAATTATCAACATTGCAATGTTAATAGCTGTTTATTAAGGACTTTCCATGGGCCAGGGAATTGGTTAAGGTTCTCTTTATGCTATACAAGATTTTCTCCACCTAACCTTGTGAGACAGGTGATGACAGTTCTATTTTCAGAAGAGAGGTAGGAGCAGTAAGAAAGGGGACAATTTCTCCTCAAAAAGAGAAAGGAAGAGGGTACAATAGAGATAACAGATAAGTTTAAGAGACTGGTCATTACTATTTGGGTTGGAGAGAGTGGATCTGAAGGTAGGTGGCAAAGAATGAGATGCTAGCTAATTTAGAGTCTAGGTATTAACTGATTATTGGGATAACCGGTCAAACAACCTGGTATTTTGTAACTAGTTCAGGATAAGAAAATGATCCTGATAATTCTTATGGCAATTTCTCAGGAGAATGTGGGTGCAGTAGTTGGGAGAGAGCACCTCTCTTTTAGGGTCACTATGTGTAATGTTGGAACAAACCTGAAAAGACCAGGGCCCCCCACAGTCATTAGAGAAAAGGCCAGAGGGGAGAAAGTCAAGGTGGGAAGGGAAAAAAAGCAAAAGTGAGACAGCGCTTGTGTGTAGACTCGTGTGTGTGTGTGTGTGTGTGTGTGTGTCTGTGCGTGTCTCTGTGTGTGTCTGTGCGTGTGTCTGTGTGTGTGTCTGTGTGTGTGTCTGTGTGTGCGTCTGTGTGTGTGTGTGTCTGTGTGTGTGTGTCTGTGTGTGTCTGTGTGTGTGTGAGAGAGAGACGGAGGAAGAAAGAGAGACCAGACAGATGAGACAGACAGACACAAGAGAGAGACAGAAAAAGATGAATTTCAATACCAACCCTTGAGTATAGACAGATTTGAATGTCAGCCACTGAAGTTTTGTCTCTCTTTCCTCAATTACTTTTAAGATGAGAATTTGTTGCTTTGACTATTGCCAAGTTATTTGTGAATAATGTATTATGACCGTTTTACAGCTGAAAAAACTGAGGTTCTAAAACATTCTTTCAATCTGATATTGGCTTGTTTCTTTAGATATTTTACATTTATCTCAGTCATAATTTTTATATTTGAATCGTTCATTCTTAATTGCCACTATAACTTTTTCTAGTCATTCTTGATAGTCATTCTCGTCATTTTAGGTTAGATAGTAAATAAACTGCAGACATAGTTTCAAAATTATATTTAGGTCTTCTGTTCATTGTCCTAAGTCACATAGAATTCCACCTGAAAAATGGTTTGTATGCACAATTTCTTCATCTCATGGTTTGTAGAACATTTATAAATGAGATGTGAATATTTATAGACATTTGTGACATTACTACTGCATTTAGAAGCTTTTATACCAAATTATAGATTCATGTAAAGGTTATAAATTAGAAGCTTTACAGAAAATGTCTAAATATTTATGAATTTAACTACATTTAGGAATAAATTTGCAAATTTTACATTTGCTATTTTTTCACATTTATGAGCAAATATGAGTTTTCTAATAATCTATCAGAATGAGTCGGCACTCAGAAAAGCACAACCCCCAGATGGAAATGTTGTCTTCATTTGCTCTGAGTGTCTCCCTCCCACTCTGTCTCTGTCTCTTTCTCCATCTCTCTTCCTTTCTTTTCTCCCTTCCATTCTTTTCTCCATGAGAAATAAAATATGCAAAATTCACCAAGGAGATTTCAGTGCTTCTAACCATCCCTGGTATTTATGAGTTGTCAATCATGTTATCTCTTTATGTTTAACTCTCTAACCTGTCATCCATCAAACATCAGCATCCAGAAAGAAGATCATACACTGAAGCTCTTAAAGCGTCATGATCAGGTTACTTAAATCATGCTCTTATCCCAGGGAACACACATGGTGTTGACTAAGAGGAAGTAATCAACCTTTACGGTCACACCCTTCAGGAATTGGACACAAATAGTCACCTTAAGCTTTTCTGCTTCTGTGCCTGTCACCATGAGGAGGGAGGGAGGACAGGGGTGGTCAACTTTCGGTGGCTCAGGTCAGAGAAGTCCTCCACTAGTTGACATCTCTTTGTGCTACAGTCCACAGAGCCCATGTCACTGAGCAGTAGCATCTTGCCATCACCACTGTGTCACCTGTCCCAACTACCACATGACTGCCCCAAAGAGGTATCTCTCCTCTACTTCCACAGTCATTTGAGGAAATTATCCCAATAACCAGTCCTTATTCTTTACCACCTAGCTTCAGATCCACTCACACTCAAACATTCTTTGACTTCACCGAGACTGGTAGTTTATGTAAACTGTTTCATTCATCATTTTCTCAATCTTACTGCTTTCCACCTCACTCAGCCAAGAGTGTGTGATCCATCTTTTTATTTATCTCTACAAATCACACTGTTCACTTCCTTCACTCTCCGTCTTTTTCCATTTAGACCAAATTCCAGCCTTGAATAAATCCAAGTTTAGAGTTACTGGACATTAGTGGACTCTAATGTACCATAATACTGATCTTCGCTGACTCACAGCATGACCCGCAAATGTGTCATCCTTCCCTCATCACGCTGGACTGCTTATGGTAACCCAGGCAGGCAGACTGTGATGAAATGTCCAACAGGACCCACTCGGGATGGTCATGGGAAGCAGGGACTGTAGATTAGATAAAAGCGGGATCTCCTGGGGCTTCTCCCTCACTTCACGGACCAGCTAGAACTTCACTGCATAGTCCCGCACGGCACTGCAAACAAAGCCAGGAACTTCTTCAGCCACTCTTATATATCATCAAGAGAGCAGAGGCTCCTCTGCATCTTGCTAGCACATTGAGAATAGAGCAGCTTAAGAAAACCCACACAGATCCTCTATGATAGGTCTAAGTAAATGAATCATTTGGTCCTCAAGTTACTTTATCTTCATACCTTCCGGTTTATATAGCAATAATATCTTTTTCTTGTTTAAGCTAATATAAATTGAATTTTAGCTTGTATGACATAAGTACAAAATCTAAAATTGATAAGCTTCCTTACTGACTGCCTTCTTTCCAGAAATGCTTGATTTATGTCTTAGTCACTTTCTCATCACTCGCACGTAATATCTGACACCTTCACTTTGAAAGAAAAAAGGTCTATTTTGGTTCAGGTCATAGGTCTCCAAGCCAGAAACAGGATGGCAAGGGGGCATGGCAGAGAGAAAGGTGCTCAGTCCATGGAATCCAGAGAGCAAAGAGAGAAGACAGGAGCCAAGGACAAGACCCCACACCTTGGTCCCACTCCCCAGCAGCCACCTCTCTCCATACCCACCAACAACACATTCAGCTATGAGCTCATCAGTGCGTTAATTCACTGACTAATTCACTGATTGGTTTAGCACCCCTAGATGCTACCATCTTCCACACATGAGGACATGGAGGACCATTTGGGTTTAAACTATAACAGTTAAAACAATCCTTTCTTTCATCAAAAGTACATAAGAATTTGTTGAACACCATGACAGACTCTGTAATACTTCAAGATTTACAATGGGGTGAGAAACTATTCTGGAGAGACCTGTGAAGGTAGTAACTCACAGGGAGTAAATTTCATGGTATTTGGGGTACATATTTCAAAGAAGCTCTCAACTCAAAATTACTCCCTTGTTCTTTGGAATCAAAGTGACATATTCAACTTTACGCCACCTGTAAGAAAGGATTGGACTACCCCTTAGGAATTGGTGTAGTGGTACATGTCTGAAGAGACCTGCTATTTATCACAGAAGAGTAATGATGGATTTGTATTGTAGACACCAGAAAAATGGCAGGAAATTACAGAATAGTAATAGTAGTGGCTGCCACTCATTTAGGGTCTATTACGTAGCAGGCAGTTGGTATTCTGTCGAAGGTCACCATAATTCTTATCACAGTCTGAAAACAGGCATCTTAATCTGCATTCTAAAAACAACAAAAGTGAGGCGCAAGATGTTAAATGACTACCCAAGCCCATAAAGACCATGTAGTGGGTCAAATTATGGCCCAAAAAAGGCTTATCTGTGTCTTAACTCCCAGAATTTAGTTAGAAAAAGGACCTTCTCAGATATAATTAAGTTAAATAACTCAGAATAAGGTTTTTCTTGGATTTAGACTAAATCCAACCACTGATGTTCTTCCAAAAGCAGAGCAGAGGGAGAGTTGGGGTGCGTATGCAGAGGAGGTGATATGAGGATGGAGGTGGAGAGGAAAAGACACCTCTCCAGCCAAGGAACGCCAAGGACTGCTGACAGCCACGAGCAGCCAGGAGAGAAGCAAGGAACAGATTGTACCTCCGAACTTCCAGAAGCTGTCACGGACAAAACCTTCATTTTTGACTTTTGACTTCTAGAGCTGTGAAGGGATAAATCTTTCTGTGTTTAAGCCTCCCAGTTTATGGAAACTAATAAAAGCTGAAATTCAAACCTAAGATGGCCTTATTTGCAGGAGTTCATGCTTTTGTCAAAGTAACACATTGAATAAGTATCTGAAAAGTAGACTGAGATAAAATACAGAAGAGAGAATTAATGTAGATGATCTGGGACAGAAATGACCTTTCTGGTGTTTGCCAATCTCATGGAGAAGTCTAGAAGGGCCCTTAGTGCAGAACAAGACCAATACCAAAAACAATGGCCAGCAGTTTTCTACCATTTGACATTCAAGAGAAATTGTGATTAACACTCTGAAAAACACTTCACCTATGACATTATCCCAGATGTGTGTGTGTGTGTGTGTGTGTCTGTGTGTGTGTGTCTGTGTGTGTGTGTGTATTGTTTGTGAACATATGGACATAAACAGACTTGGTTAGGTCTAACATTCGCCATTCTAGGTGTCAGCTACCACTGTCACTTATTTCTAGGAAAGGGATTTCACAGGTTTTGAGTAAGTTCTAAGCCAGACCCCTCCGGTACTCTCAGTCTTTGTGACTACTAAGCACTCTTATCACTCTCTAAAATGAGAAAGCTGGTCAGGGCTCTCTGCAGTCTCTGTGGCACCTTTATACCAATGACAAATGCATGTGCCAAGACAGATGGCTTAGCAAAGCAGTGAGGGGTTTAGTTCAGTTCCATTTGGCCCCTGACTGTGTCCACAGGCTCTCGTGCAGAGCCCAAGCTGCACAGGTGCCTCCAGCAGCTTCGGAGCAGAAGCCCAGAGAGGCCAGCTGGCAGTACGTAGGTACTGCGCTCCTTCAGTGTGGAGGCCATGATTTGAACCCACTTCCTTTGAAGACAACTTCCCTATTTTCTGAGTCAACAACCAACATTTGTAAGTAGCTTCACATTTTCCAACAAAAGGTATTTAAACTGCTAAATACAAGTAATAACTACAGTTGGTATGCAGCAGTAGACTAGGAAGCAAGTAACTCTGGTGGAAAATAATAGCAGAAGAAGGCTCACCTTCCCAGGATGGGCAGCACTGGCTATATAATTTTCAGGGTCTTCTGCAAAGAAAAATGTAACCCTTATTAATGTATCATTAAGAGCATTAAACTGAGCCCAGAGCACCCCTGTGTGTAAGCCCTGTGGAACTGCTCAGGTGGCTTGCCTGGGAAGCCAGCCCTGCAGGTGAGACACACAAGAGCAGCTGGCTTGCAGAACAGCAAACGAAGGCACTTTGGTAAACCTCTCCTACATTAGTACTTTTTCCTCCATAGCTTCTCACATGCACTCAAGTTCTGCTAGTACTAACATGACATCAAGCCAAGTTGTATCTTCTTAAGCAGGAATGACCTTTATTGTTCTATTTACAATTCTTACCCAAGTGGCATACCACATTTTTCTGGGTGAGTCTCTATGTTACCATGAGATTAGTGACCTGACCAGACATTCAAGCACTTCAACAAAGATATTTTGTTGCAGTGGAAACTCAGTGTTGCCAGCTATGCTTGAATTGCCACTTAGATTGGTGTTTGAATATTGTTTTGAAAGATGTTAAAAGGTAATTGCATGAAAATGGTCTTATGGTCAAATAACTAGAGAGACTTTGTGCTAAACAGAGTGTTTCATTCCAAGACTTCCCTACACCTTTCACCCACTTCTTGCGGGAGTGGGCTAGGGTATGTAGCTTTTGTGCAGAGTATCTCGGGCATGTGTCTTCCATGAAATACACTTTATGAAGTGCTTTCTAAATGTGAAACTTCATGGCAGGCAGCATGCCAAGAGGGCATTTTCAAGCTCCATAAGTCCAAGTGTACTTGTTTAAGAGCTTGCCTACCTGAGAACTTCAGATTTGGCCGTTCTGTGCTCATTCCACCCCCTCCGCCAAATCCCAGGTGGAGGTTGGTACACCTGTTCTCACAGTGTCCTGGCATTTGGTACTCAGTTTTCACCCGAGGAGCAGATTATGACTGTGAAGATTGAAAACAGTCTCACCTGATCTTAGCTGTGGGGTTAATACTGTTGTGGGATCTTTCTGTGGTTTCTGCCGATGTGCGCTGCTCCAAGATCCATCTAACACTCCAAATGAGACTCCCCGAGTCTACGCCCTGGAACCCGCCAGCACTGCCAGAGCTGGCAACGTGCCTGGCTGCTCTTGTGTGGCCCAAGGCGGGTCGCTGCATTCACTAAGACAAGTGGCTGCTGTGCTTTTCCTAATTTTACACATGCCCACAGAGCAGAGAGGGACTCACGGTTTGATAGATAACTATTTCGTGTGAGTTAAGAGTACTGAGTTTTCCATTTCACTACATTTGAAAAACCCACTAGGCTGTCAGTACAGCTATCATCATCCAAGTGCCAAAAAGCATCCAGGGCCACCTGAGACTCCAAGGAGGGGCAAAGGACTGCGGAGAGACGCGTTCATCTCAGTCGCTGGGGTTCTCAAGAGGCCAGGATGAAGTGAGTAAATACAAGTCATTTGTGATCAGACAAATGACCTCTGCCTGTCTCTCTCCTTGTCTGGCTATTAAAATCACAAAACACCAAATGTGTGTTTACTAATTCTGGGCTATGATAAAGAAATTCTCAAATTCAACATATGAAGTTCAAGCTAAATTCTCTTTCTTGACCTCACTCACAAATCACTTTCTATAAATGATTTAGATGACTATTTCTAATTCCTTAATCCTTTCAAAGGACAATGGCAAAAAGTCTTGTTGCATTAAAAATGTCCTATTGAACAAACTAATGATTTTTCCTAGCACTGGTCTATTAGTAGCAAGAACCTTATGTTTGGTGATTTCTCAGCCACATGTACTGGCTGCTAAACTTTCACTGACTTGAACTATGACTACTGTTGGAAGTCCTATGGAATTAAATGGTTGAATTATACAGCAAGCTGCATCCTATGATTCACTTAGGCCTTCAACCTGCATATTGAGCATCTACGGTGCCAAGAATTCTACTACAATTGACAAGAGCCCAAACTCATGCCATATTTAGGATAAGCATCTCTGAAGTCATGCTGTAGGGAGTGTCTATGCAAGTGCTGTGACCAGTCCTGCTTTTCTGTCCCCATATCCTCAGCACTACATGGGTCATGGCCATGATCACTATGGTCTGGACAGGTGCACAATCACATATTGATGGTTCTTAGTATTCTGTTGTTGCTGGAGTTATACTAGGAGCTTGCGGTAATTTAAGGTCAAGCCCAGTTCTCTTTGGTTCATTGTTGCCAACATCCTGAGATATAAACCCCTCTTTTAACCGAAGGTTTCAGGACTACTCTATCTAAGCCACTCTTCCTTCTTCCATATCAACTTCTTCTTTAATTTAGATTTTCTAGGTTATCCAGGCCTGGTGTTGCCAGCCAGAATAATCAGAAGTGGCCCCACTGTGTTTGCTCCTCACTTGGCAGGCACAAGAGCCTACACTCTCACCTAAGGCTGGAGATGGCAGCCAGCCTGCTGTAATATGTCCCCCAGTCATTGGAGAAATGAGCATGAAACATGTAGAAATGGAAATGAAGCTACCTGGTATAGAAAAAATAGGTTTGAACTGATGCTAATAAATCAGGAAATTGGAGTTCACAGCTATGCCTGGTACTATGAAGCTGTAGGACCCCAGCAAGGAATCCTATGAGTAATTTTCCTTATCTGTGACAACAAAGCTGCAGGGCATGGGATTTTAAAGTTTTATAATCCCAGCCTCTAAAGAAGGCTAATGATCATGGTTAGTGGGACAGCATGGGGATGTGGCCCGCTGGTTAAGTGACACTAATCAGTGGATCATCAGACCAACCAAAAAACAAAAAACACAACCATTTCAAAGTGAATTTAACAGATAAAGTGGCAACTTTTATTGATTTCAAGTATATTGTTTCTCCATATCTTGGAGTAGACCGAAGTCCAAAGCAAATTGGTCCAACTCTCCCACACAGTTTGTAGATCTAGGGGCCTGTTGATAAACACCTGTTTAGTAATGTTGAGTGTATAAATGTTGCTTTTGTTCTTGTGCATCGGTAAACCCCTTTGCCTCTTCAAGCCTTGGTTTCTCCATATAATGGGAGTGACAGTGGTGCTCACCCCGTGTGCTGAAGGACTCATGATAGTAATTCAGTGTGTGGGGGAACACTGCACTCAGCAAGTACCTATTAAAGGTTAGTTGCTGTTACACAGTACATTGCCTCAATGAGGCTTGTGCCCTTTAACACTTTGAGGCCATCCAGCAACAATTGTCAGGAAAGCCATAATGTCTTAGGTAAAAGTGAAAATCTCAGGGCCTGATGAGAGAAGCTGCCAGATCCTGAAAAGTGTATTGTATTAGCGAAGCTGCCTGTCGTTTCCTCACTGCACCTCGGGGTCCGCATCCTTTGTTTCTCCTTTCACTGTGTAATGCTCACATCAAAGCATTCCTGCCCTGCTTATCCTCCACAGCACATCATATCAGCAGGTTAATAGTTGAAGGTCACCAGCCTCCATCTCTCTCTCTCTCTCTCTCTCTCTCTCTCGGCACCTTGTCGCAGCCATGCTTGGCAGCAGCCAAAGCCCCAGCTGGCGTGGGGGAGGTGCCAGTGCGCATGCTGTTTGTGCGCCCAGCAGATGTAGGAAGCTTGGTGCAGTGATCTGGTGCACCTGTTGGTTTGTCACCATCTGTTAGCCAAAATGTTAAAGAGCCACACCCTCGAACAGCCAGCTGAGGAGAACTTAATCTCTTCCCTTCCAGGCCTCCAAATACAGGCTGCTGATTGCATCCTACAAAAGAAGAGAGCCAGACACAGAGGATGAGCTGTCTGAACTCCGCCCTGGGGGAATTTGATCTGTCAGGCCTAGGTTTTGTTTTCTGTGCTAACAAGAGAGGGCTTTTCAAATAAACCTAGATAGTTATTATCTGATAAGAAATCCTGTTATAAACTGCCATTTAAAAAAAGAAGATATTAGTTTAACATGGATACTGGTATTAAGTGGGAATAGTATTTTGGACAAGGAAAGTGAGGTGGTTGTGAGGCCCAGGAGCCAGTGTCTGCCCCCCACCCCCTCTGAGACTGAACTGGAATCGCAGGGGCAAATGCAGCCAAGACAAACAGTTATGCAGGAGTTTAGGTCCCAAAGTCCCAGAGATTAGAGGAATATTCCTGTAAGAAAAACCAGAAAGTCACAGGGCCTGTGTCGAGTCATGCAGCCAGCCTTCCCTGGTCTCTTCCCCCGCTGCCCCATGTTCAATACACAGAACTGAGTCTCTCAATTCCAAAGGGTCAGAGACCATACAGCTAATTGCACTTGGCCAGTGGCTGTCATTTCATAATTAGGTGCTGCTCTGGTCAGCAGAATACCAAACACTCAGTTTCAAAAGTAACCTTCAGCGACAATATACACCCTCAAACTTTTATGAGTGCATCACCAGAAACACCTGAGAAAATGCTAGACTGCATTCTTGTCTTTTGAGAATAAACAGGGAGAAATAAACAGGTTTCCTTTTGAAGTTGTAAAATAAGGGCATTTATTTATAGCTCAAGATGTTTAAAAGGATTTTTTAAATTAGAGATAACTTCATTTAGTGCATAAGTTTAGTTTTTCTTTTTTTTTTTTTGAAGACTCAAAAATCTTTGACGAAATCTTTCATACACCCTAATAGCTATTATATAGATTCTCTGCCTATTCTTAACAAACTATCATTCAAGCTAGTCCTTAAGGGATACAGAATAGAATTAACACCTTTATACCAATCCCATTAGTGTGCTGTTAAATTAATGGGTTCATTTCTGCCCTGAAGCAAGATGTGGATTATAATCTTGAGACAAGCTACCTTTAGGCAGTAGGCAATCACTTTAAAAACCTGAAAGCAGAGAGCATATGGCACACCGCACAATATAAAAGTGTTTGAGAGGTACAAGTTTCCACCCTCCATGATACATGCCCAGTTTTAAATAAAACATAGCGTCATCTGGTTCACACTGAAACACTGAAATTGAAATTATTGGCCATACTGTCATTTTCTAAACAATAGCTAACGGGTTGCACATGTGCTGTTTACAGACCCACAGCCTGTAAACACAGCCACCAACCACAACTTCGCAAAGGTAACTGACAGCTTGAAAAATATCGAGTTCCCAGGACTCCTGGGATTTCCTCATTTTTCCCCCTTTCATTCATTCTTTCTTCTCACTCCCCTCTAGAATTCCCACCCCAACTCTAATCATAGACACAACAGATCTGGCTCTGCCTGCGCAGGCGTAACTTCCTAACCGTGTCCCCCTCCCCCCACGACACATTTTCCTGCTGTTGAGACCAGCTGGGATGTATTAGTCATGCCGAAGCACGTCATGTAACACAGCAAAATATCAGGCAGCCCAGTGTCATGGGAAAAGTGAATCTACTTCATTATCTACCTAGGGAAAGGAAACAGAACCATCACTTACATGGCCGGGCCTTCCCTTCTGTGTGGTTAATATATATTTCATTAATTTCATTCATGCTGTTCCAAGGCCTGATGTCAGTGGACGTGGGATATCAGGAAAGCGCCATGGTTGTACTGTAAAATGCCTACACTTTGATGTCTTTTTCTACCCTTTTTTTCACATATATAGTCTGTAAATATTTGAGTATTTTTATATGCATAAGTAAAGAAGAAGGCTATAAATGATCTTATTGGGGGAACAGATGATCTTAGGGGGAATAGATGTAACTCCCAAACCTGCTAGATATCAGAAACACAGGTTCATGTTCTCTAAAATCAAAGAATGAGTTCTAGGAACAACATAGTTTGTGAGTAAGAAAAGTTTACTGAGGGAAAGAAAGCTTCTGTCTAAGAGAAGCAGAAAGGAGACTGGAAAATGTGTTGTCAGCTTTTCAAAGGTGCTTCCTATGGCAAAGCCATGAGGTGAGGAAGGTACAAGATAGGACAAAACATAAGACCCAATGGAAAATTACAAGGTGGGTATAAGGTAGGACAAAGACATGACTGACCAATAAGATTACAGGCACAGTCATCCAGGTAATATTGATTAATTTGGGATCAAATGGGAAAATGAGTTACACACAAGGAATTTTTCATTTAGAGTATCAATCATTGCTATTCAACTCTAGGGGAAGTAGTATTTTTATTTTGTATAATATGACATATGATATATCTATATATCTATATATATCTATATATCTATATCTATATATCTATATCTATATCTATATCTATCTATCTATATATATATATAGAACATTTTGAACATTTAACTGGGAAAAGCAATGATGTGGTGTATAATGCTGTTTCCCTGTTTCTGACGTATATCCAATCACAGCGAAAGCCTGCCCAGAATGAACTGTCACTCTCATTCCCAAATCTCCTTTTGATGAGCAAGGCTATGTAGAAAGCTCAGTGTTCAGAATAACTAAAAGCAGACATGTGGATAGTACTGGTGACCATCAAAACTGACCTAAATGCATTGAAAATGCTGAAAATGCTGTGCTTTTAGTATGGTTTATCCCCATTAAACTCATATTGAGGGTTAGTCTTCAGTGTGTGTGGAGAGAGGGTGGGTTGTTGAGGGGTGCTGTGGATCACCAGGGACTGCTGTTCTGAAAAGATGAGAGTTCCTGAGAGATTGGGTTAGTTTCCTTCGAGCAGATCATTAGAAGGCAAGTTTGACTTCCACAGGCTCCTTGTCCTGCTCAGATCCTCTTCCTACACACACGCCAGGCCTCTGTCTGCTTCTCCATCTTGTAGCACATGGACTCACAAGAAGCTGGGCAGAGCCAACTGCCGTGTCCTTCAACCTTCAGCACTGCAAATCAACAGACTTCTTTTCTTTATAAAGTGTCCATCTTCCTGTATCTTGTTAATGTCCATGCAAAACAGACTCTAACAGAAAACTGCATTAAATCCTGGTTGATGCTAACAGGAAAGGGCCATTGGGGATTTACTGGTGAGTGGAGAGAGAGAGAGACCTCAAGAAAAAGCATTAGCAAAAATCAAAGAGTGTGTAGGTTATGTTGTAAAGTCTGTTTCATTCTTACAGATCGGAACATGTCTGGAAACCATCAAAATGCTCTCAGAGATAGCACATTTTGCTTGTCAGAATTTTTCAATAGAGAAGTAGATGTACGGAGTGGGTTTTCGTAAATGAATAAATGATATCAAAGGAAATGGTAAAAATAGAGTTGGGACTTGATTCTGGTTTAGAAGCAGCATCTGTGGTAAAAGATTAAAATTCCATGGTGAGAAACAAGAACATGATTCTCCCAATAAAAAATTGTAAAGAAGTTATGGTGACACAAAATATTGCATTCTTATTGTTGCTAGAAATGATTTACATCTGATATCCTTTTTTGTCATTTTTCTCACATCACTAATTATAGTCCTTAGAAAATATTTTTCAGTTACATAGGTTTTTTATTTTTGTACCAGGAATCAAACCCAGGACCTTGTGCTCTAAATCCCCAGCCCCTGGTTATACTGTTTTTATGTAACATTTTAAAGAGAGAAAACTATTCACAAACTATAATAGGTCAACAGGTATTCTCCTTCATCCTACAAAACAAAGACTTTGGACTTCCTAGGTTGAAATTAAACATAAATTTGAGGAATTAAGGGTAGCCTTCAAACTTCTTGCTTTTATGCTTTAAATTGCATTGTGGGATTAGTTTCCTAGGGCTGTAGTTACAAACCATCACAAATCTGGTGGCTTCTCACAGGTAGGGAACTAGAGGTCTGAACTCCGGCATGGGCCAGGCACCCGTCTCTCTCAGGCCCTCAGGAGAGCCTTCTCAGCTTCTTTCTAGCTCCTTAGGTTTTCAGTAGTCCTGGGGCTTCCTGGCTTCAGTGAATTTTTCAGCCTCTGGCTCCACCCTCACCTAGTGTTTTCCTTGTAGGGGTCTCTTTTCATCTTGGGAAGTACCAGTTGTATTGGATTAGGGCCGAGCAGAACCTAGGAAGATCTCATCTTAACTTGATTATATTTAAAAAGTCCTTGTTTCCAAATAAAATCCAATCCACAGGGGCCAGGGGCCAGGATTGCAACGTATCTCTGGTAGAAGACACAGTTTAACCCATTACAGGTATTACAGCATAGACACTTTGTCCTTCTAAACAGAAATTATCAGGGCATTCTTGATGTCACCATTTTGAACAGTGAAAAGCAAGAACAGCAGTTATTTTTGTTTTAATGCTGAAGTGATAGGATTGGGAGGGGGTAATCAATCCAGAAAATTTCACTTTGTTAAATTGTTAAGTAAAAAATTGCATATATTTGTAGTGTACAACATGAAGTTTTAATAAATGTATGTCGTGTGGCTTGCTAAACCAAGCTACTCAACATATACAAACCTCACATATTCCTTTTCTTTTCTTTATTTTTTGGTATTGGAGATCGAAATTAGGACTTTGCACTGGCAAGACAGGTGCTAGAACCACTGAGCTAAATCCCTGTCCCACACACTTCTTATTTTGAATGATGGAAATACTTCAGATTCATTCTCTTAGCAGTTTAATACAGACAATAGATTTTAGTCATGATATCTCTTGAACCTATTTCTCCAGCTGAACTGAAGTTTGGTGTGCTTTGATGAATATCTCTCCAATCTTCCTCCACCTGCTGAACCACCATTACACTCTTTGTTTCTATAGTATGTGCTTAACTAGGAATATTTAACCTTTTTAACACAAGAATATTAACTGATTATATGTACAGTAGATATCAGACATCTTGGCTGTGTTTTAGAGAAAGCACCATTCACAATGAATGATCTCTGTGTGTGTCCATTGTAGTTGTTCTCTGTTATCATTGGCTACAACTACAAATGTAGTTGAATCCTTATTACATTAGTTAATAGATTATAAGTTTCTTGAAGACAGATATTGTCCTATCACTTTGATTTCACCTTTATTAAATAGAGGTTGAGTATTTTCTCATGTCAAGTTACACTGAATCCTTCTGAAGGCAAAATAAAATTTGTTTAATCATCATTACTGTCTGAGTGCATTGTCCCAGACTTAGAGAAAAACGCTTATCAGAAAATGGGAATGACACTTTAGTCGATATTTACTGCATATATGGTAGTCTGTTACTATCATTAAAACATACTATTAACAATTATGAATAACAAAAAAATAATATGTCAGGCTATCCTTAACTTTTTACATTTTAAAACCTGTAAGTGTGGGCTGTGGGAGTAGCTCAGTGGTAGAGTATGTGCCTAGTGTGATGAAGACAAGAGTTTGACCATTGGGCCGGGGAGTTAGCTCAGTGGTTCCGGCGCCTGTCTTGCAAGCGCAAGGGCCCGGGTTCGATTCCCCAGTAATCACATAACAATACTGGGTGTGGAGAGCCACACCCAGCAGCAACCAGTACCACATACCACAGTGCCGGGAGTGGTGGCTCACGCCTGTAATCCCAGCACTTGGGAGGCAGAGGCAGGAGGATTGTGATGTGAGTTTGAGGCTGAGCTTGGGGCCAGCCTGAACCACAAAAGCGAGACCCTGTCTCAAAAAAAAACCTAAAAAAAAAAGAGTTTGACCATTAGCAGAACAAAAGGAAGAAAAAGAACAAGAAAAAAGTAAAGAAAGAAAGAAAGAACGAGGAAGAGAAGGAAGAAACCTCATAGAGTGAGTCTGAGTTACTTGGAAAAGTCATGGTGTTAGCTGATGCCATGTTCTGCTTGCTCAGTTATGAGATATTAACTCAAACAAGTCACTTACACAATGACTCCATGATTTATGGGAGAAAAGGTGAAGAAATTTGATATGAAAACATTTGGCTTAATATCCTCCCAGATTCCCTCTCACAACCCCTCACTCCCACTCCGCCACACATAGGGAGAAATAATCAAAGAAGAGTCTTTGTGGCTAAGACTGAAAAACTCATCCTGAACTTAAAGCTAGCGAATGTCAGCAGTTTCACGTTCATTTGTCCTAATGTTCTCAGAAATCTAAACTATGATATCTCGCCACATTTAAAATTCTTCCCCGCTCACTGCCGTCCCTAATAATATCCTGGCCATGTACCTTCATCTATATTCATGAGAATGCAGATGCAGCCAAATTAGTGGCAGCAAAGCACATTTTACAGTGGAGAAAATACAATCTGGCTTCCTTTAAACATTTTTTTGACAAAAAAGTTTTACTAAAAAAAAAAAGAAAGAAAGAAAGAAAGAAAACCAGACAGATTTAAATTCACCACCACCCCTCGGAGGAGTCTGGTACAAACGCACAGCTGGCTTGCTGATGAGTGACAAATCAAAAGTCAGAGAGAAACTTCCCGATCATCTGAGCCCTTGCCACCCGATTAGCAGAAGAAAAACAGGGCAGATGGAGGGAGACGCAGCAGTTCGGAGGGAACAGATGGCCACTACGAACTTGATATATGAAATTAATAACACTTTCTCAAATACAATTAGTAACAGGAATACATTACCTGAATTTTCATAACTGTGAGCGAGCTGACATTAAATGAGGGTTTTCAGATTAACAGTTGATGTGGCATTGATATTTGGAGGGAAATAAAAATATATAGCAGTAAGAGAAACCTCTTGCTTTTTGGTGCCATTGATCAGGGTGCTGTAACATGTGAAAAGAGAATTGCTATTCAAAGAAATTCCATATTTAAATTTCACTAATTGGGATTTTTTCCTAATGTTGCCATTTGGGCCACATAATGCATGAGATACTTAAGAGTCTCACAGATGTATAGAGAATCCATTGCCCTAGATGAATGGTTCTTCAGTAGGAAATTACCACAATGCATCTCCTTACCCATAAACAGAAGAAATGGCAAACAAAAGCAACCACAAGACAGTAAAACTGTCAAGGTAAGATGACACCGATGGCTGGCTTTGGAGTTTTCTGTTTTTTCATTATTTAAAAAATTCTAAGTAATTCTAATAAAGTCATTAAACTTTTCCTAGTTTGTGTCCAGTTTCTGGAAGGAGCAAAATACATACATGTTTTGTTCAAAGCAAAACTACTTTTATTTTAAAAACCAGGCTGATTATGCTTATGGACTGTGTGGAGTGGCTTCTGGGAAGCCAGAAGCTCTGCATGCTGGGGAGCTCAGCCCGTGCGGGAGTTTCCAGGGCTCCTGAAGAGGCAGGTGTGCGGAAAACGGAGCCTGGTTGGGTGAACACAGCCCCAACCCTGCAGGAGGCTGAGGCAAGTCAGGGTGCCTCGAGATCAAGCTACACAGCACCTGCACAGGCTTTCTGACTGCAAGAGAGAGCACACCTGACCTTATCAGTAATGCGTGCCCTGGGGTCAAGGCCTGGGCAGCAGGTGAGGGTGAGTGTCTGGAGAAGTCCACACACGAGCTATGAGACAGGGACAGGGCCACAGTAACTGGCACACCTGTCTCCTGTCCTTCTCCAGCGTGGAAGGAGACTCCCTTCCGAGTTCCCAGAGGCAAATCATTAGTGCTGCTATAACGTGGGGACAGCTGGTGGCTGCAGTAATTGGCAGAGTGAGAAGGAAAGGACACTTCTTCTTTCCTAAGAGGAATAGCTTGGTCATCCAGGTAGGAGAAGTCTCAAAAAAGAGGCCCCTCTGGTTCTGGAGTTGACTCCCTCCCGTCTGTTCTTCCAAAGAAGTCTGTTCAAGACAAAGGAGACCGTTTCCTAAAGCATCCAGAAATAAAAAGAAAAGTTTTTGAACCAGACACAACTGGGAAAGTCCAGAAGACAGGAGGGATATGGAATACTTGATTTTGTGACAAGACTTGCTAAATTTTAAGAAATACATGAATTGGATTTACAGTTTCATTAGTGAAGTCAAGTGGCAGTGGGATTTTGATAAGTCACTTCACAAACCTCATTCTAACAAGTTAGGATTGATAAACAAGAGTAAAAATGTGGGGCCAAGGATTTAGGTCAGTGGTTCTGGCACCTGTCTTGCAAGTGCAAGCGCCTGGGTTCAATCCCTGGGTAACCACATACAACAATGCTGGGTGTGGTGGCTCACACCTGTAATCACAGCACTTGGGAGGCAGAAGAAGGAGGATTTCTGAGTTCAAGGCTGAGCTCAGGGCCAGCCCGAACTACAAAGTGAGAACCTATCTCAAAAAAAAAAAAAAGAGTAGAAACATTACTGAAAGGTCAATATTACACAGTTCCAGAATTTTCAGTCTCCTCCTAAAGAAGGGAATATGGCTTTTCAAGGATGTATTTTCCATAATAAAATATTTCCCACATTTAAATTAGCCTATAGGACCTAAGTCATGCATGAGAGGGCTAGGTGTGTTTTTTAGGTTGGGTTTCTTTAGAAATGCGACATAATAGATTGAGAAAGAGTCCTTGATGTGGAAGGTGAAAGAAGGACCCTGTGTGGGTGGGTGTTGAGTAAGTAAGACGGGGACTTAGGACAGCCAATAACTGACTGTTGTGTGATCTTAGTGGGAAAACCCAGGGATTCCATGTAAAATGTATTCCAGAGATAAGTCACCAGGTGAGGGAAGGAGCTGGGGTATCTGCACCTGCTGCTGCCTAGCATTGGGTTGCTGTGAACGCTGTTGAATTTCTGGCCTGTGCAGGTGACCAAGCAGGTTCCAGAAGCAGGAGAAAACCCTCAGGCAAAGATGAGCAACTGTCAGCGGGTGGCAACTCCTCTTTGTGGTATGAGTAAGGGCCACTAGAAGCATCTACAGCAATGTAGTTTGACAGGTTCCCACACAATAACTATTTGTTCTACGAGTCTGTACAACATCAGCCTTTGTATGTCTTCCTCTTCACACCATGGAAATCTACAGAGCATTTAGATGCCAAACTGTGGCTCTTGCCCCTAAGACATGCCGCTATTGCAACCTCCACAAATAAATGAGAACCGATTCTTCGCTCCCACTCATCAGGGTGTTGCCTGAGCTGCCTCAGCCTCCTAAGGAAAACTTGCCTCATCTTCTGAATGGATCTCACTCCACACACAGCTGGCCCTGGTTACTCTGAGACTCAGTAGTGGGGAAACAGAGGAGACAGAAAATGTACGCTAGGGATTCATTCAACACTAGTAATGAAAAGGAAAGCATTCTAACCTCCTTTATTTTTTCTCATCATTCAACTGGTGAATTAAACTCGGGACCCAAGAGGAAATCTAACTGGAATTTCCTTTTACCTTCCATGGAATAAAAAGGAAGTTTCTTTCTCCTAGTGAAAATATGCATACTGCAGAAAGCCAGGGAGCAGACTACCTTCACAGAGGGCTTTAAATTGGGTAGATAGATGTGAGTGTCCCCATCTCCCCTGATGCTGACGGTCAGTATGCTGTGTGGGGAGTCTGGACAACCTTGACTTGGGCGCTCTGTGTACTGTTAGGCTCATCTGGTTTGTGACAAAGAAGAGGTAGGAATACTGTACAACCTGAGTGTCTTCTAGGGATTATTTTTTTTCTGAAGGATTTCCTAAATATTGATTGCCTCCAATCACTTAGTATGCTCTCTAAATGTAAACATGCTAAATTTGATTCTTAAGAAGTGATCTTTATTTGCTCATTCAACAAATATTTGTTGAACACATCTTCTATGGTAGGTACTACATTGAGTAAACATCATATGAAGATTTCTGCTCCTGTGAAGTTTGCATTGGTGCAAAAATAGTAAAATAATAAGCAGTAAAATGCAGAGAAAGTTATCATGGAAGAAGGAAATAAGGTCCATACAGTAAGGAAAAAATGCAGGGCAGGGAAAGACCTAGGATGGGGTTTCCAGGAGAAAACTTCTTTGGGAAAGGGACTACTTAGCAAAAATCTGTCCATGACTCATGTTTTCCATCACGGGATCATGGGAAACTTTGATGATATATTTTTGCAGGGATCTGAGTGAGATGAAAAAGAGCTAAGTTAACAGATACCCCAAGTAGAAAGGATCATAAATCTAGCAGCCTTAAGATGGTAGTTTTCCTGGTAAGTGTGCACCTTGAAGAAGTTGGCAAGAGAGGTACAGTAGGACCTGATTCATGCTCTAGGTAGGTTACCGAGGTTACATAAGACAGTGGTGATGATCCTGTGGCACGTGTGCTTCAGCAAGCTGTTTGTTATCATTGAAAGCTCTGCAAGGTTCAGTCACTGCTACAGGAACTGACTGCAGAGGAGGTAGACTGAAATATGGAGCCTAGTTTGTGGTTTTTTAAACTAATAGATAATAGCTACAGCTAAAGAAGTAAAGGAGAAATAGAAACTATTTGGGCAAAGTACAGTTGCTTCTAGAAGCAAGCAGCTACATAAAAAAAGAAAGAGAAAAGAAATTATTTGGGGAGGAAGTAAGGTGAGGAATAGGAGACTGCAGGAGACGAAGACTGAGATCTAGTACCTCTTCCTCTTCTTGTATGTACAACAGTTCTTCTGGATGCAAGCCTGGCTCTGATTTCTCGCAACCCAAATTTCTTCTTTAAAGACTCTGTCTCCAAGTGTAGCCCTATTGTGGGTTAGGGCTTCAATTTATGAATTGGATGAGGGAGTCCAATTCAGTGCACAACATCTAACTTTGCCTTTAAAATATCTACTATTATTTTATAATGGACTAAAGCAATTTGAGTCCTACTCCAGTTAGTATCAACTTCTTTGTTCCCTTCATATCAATATTTATAGAATTGTTGCATATATTATATACCCTGTTGTCAGCCTTTCCAGTTCCTTTTCTTTTTTAGTCATTCAGTTCCCTTCAGCATCAGCACATACCACCAACAAATGAGTTCCTAGGCCTTTCTCGTCCCTCTGTTTTCACGACTGCAGTTCTGACTTGACACTGAGGTCCATGTTGAAACATTCGCTTCTGTCGGTCAAAGTGACCTTACGTGCTTTTTTGTCCATCACCTTCTCTGCAATCTGCTTTGCTGGCTCTTCTCTTTTACAGCCAGGTCCTGGGATGCCTTAGAATGGTAGAGCAGACCTGTTATTCTTTTTTGGAACTATCTGGTGCCAGGTGACCACTCTAAGTTCGTATAAATTTACAAAAAAAATTGTAGGTGATGAGCTCCCTGGTATTGTCTTCAAACAGACATTTTAATTCAGAGTTTTGTTGTGGCTAACTGCACCTCTGACTTTTCCAGGTAAACGTTATAAGACTTCTCAAGCTGGCCAAGTCTTCAATAACTTGAAATACCCATAAAGTCATTACACAGGTTTAGCCAATGAGAAGTCTGCTTTCAGTTAAAATGAAGTCTAAAACAGATTCTTGGATTCAGTCCATACATATACATAAAACCAGTTCCTTGGCCCTCGTAAAGCATCACTGACTTAACTCCTTAAACCTAATCCTGTCGTATCTTTCTTACGTGTACTTGTTCTCTTAGTCTTCATGCTGAAGGTATCAGCAAATCCTGTCAGCTGCATCCACTCTTCTACTTCAACGTACCTGTTAACATATTCATTTTAGTATCTAGAGGTAGTGGAAAAAACTCTACAGATTAGTTAAAAAGTTGCTGGCACTCTAAGAGCACGACTACTTTGTAAAGGTCTCCGCAGTAGATGCCTCCCACAGTGGAGACATAAAGAAAAAGTGTGGTGAAACACAGCTGTCATCCTAAAACTCTGGGAGGCTAAGGCAAGAGATAGAAAGTTTGGGCCCAGACTGAGCAACTTTAGCAAGATTTCATCTCAAAATAAAAAATAAATAAAGGAATGAGGTGGTGGCTCAGTGTGAAGGCTTTAGGTTTAATCCCACAGCCCCCTCTCAGAAGAAAAAAATGCATCATAATAAGTAAAACTTTCTTTAATTTTCTAAGAACACAAAATATGAGCAAAAAGGATGCTTTGTGATATTTATTGATTTATGGAAAAGCAAGTAGTATTTAGTAGAAAAAAAAGTTAGCTAGGAAAAAGTACCTTTTGGGAAATTTATACTATTATTCAGTTGGTTCTGAGGTTGTGATTTGAAAATTCTAGAAGACCAACTAATGTTCTTCCAAGCTTAAGGGGAGCTGTTGCTGCTAACTGGGGACAACTCTTACTGCATGGGCTCAAGCCCTTTGCAGAATATCAGAATGTTTGGGAGCAGAGACCATGGAGTTCCTTAAATGTCTCTGTTTCATCTAAGCTGGCATAATTAAATCACCACTAGTGTTATACCATGATCAACAAAAACTACTTTTTTAAAAAAAATAAATAACCATAGTAAGCAGTAACTTGAAATACCCATAAAGTCATTATACAGTTTTAGCCAATGAGAAGTCTGCTTTCAGTTAAAACGAATGTGGTAATAATAAAGAAAAAAGAAAACAAAGATTGTGTATATAGGGGGCAGAGGGATGCAGGGTGGGGAGAAAAGGGAAAAAATGAGAATCAAGTCATGTCATATTCTGGTACAAACTCTTAATGTTAAATGCGATTATCATGTGTATTCATTATGTAGCAATGAAAGATAACTTTAAAAAAGGTACCAAGAGCCATCCACAGGGATGAATCAGAATGTGAGTTTATTTGGAGACTGTAGCCAGTCACCAATTTAAAGACCTTTTCCAGAGCTACTTGAGCTCTGTTCGAATTGAAGCCTGGTTTGCTCCACCTTAGGATTTGCTGCTGTTCGGACAAGGAGAATTGCCTCCTTTGTGTCAGATTTAAAATCTCCCTGTTATGTCTGGAGTCACTCTCACCAATGCTTAGAGATGAAAAAATAACGAAGATCGAATAGTTTACTGAAAGCTGAGCAATGTGCCAAGCCCCAGCACAAAATAAAAAATGTGGGCGTATTGTCCAAAACGCAGAAAGAGGCTGTTGGTAAAAGTGCTAAGACACAAAATTTTCCTTCTGCTAAGGCCCCCCTGTTGGTGCTCACTCGTCCTCTGGCAGCCAGTGTGAGCCAGGAAGGCACAGGACTCACTCACTCTGGGCCACCAGATCTTGACTGGTCAGTGCCCTTCTTCTGTCCTTTGCTCCAGCCAGGAGCATGGTGGCCTGAGGGAATCCAGCCTGGGTCTGGGTGAAGTACCTTGTTCCCGTGGGAATCAGAACTTCCCCCTTTCCCGAGCTGCTGGCTCAGTAAGAGGAGAGCCACTCCAACACCTGCTGGCAGATTCTGTTAGGGTGCAGGCTTCTCTAACCCCAACCTCCTCCCTGCTGTCACAAATACCCAGAAGGGTACAGGACAGGGGCAGATATGACTCAACTCTGCCCTTTCATTAACAGTAGCAGTGGTATGGGAAAGGCAAGGGGAAAAGGTGGGGGCTGAGGACTCAGAGAAGGGGAACTAGCTGCCAAAATCCATCCCAGAGAAATGAGGAAGTAGCAGGTGGTGCCTCTAATCTCTATTGTCCCATCAGACTTCATTTACAAAATACAAATTCAAATTCAAAGATGAAAGTATTAATTATTTTGACATCAACTGTGGAACCTAGCGGCCCTAGCCGGGGGCCTTCCCAGACAGAGGCCCTGAGCCCTGTCAGTGAAGCTGACCCTGGCCCGAGGCGGATTCATAGTGACATACAGTACCAGATCCTGGCAGGCCCTGCAGAGCAGTGTACCTGCCAGCTCCGACTCTCATGCAGCATAGACAGTCTTATTTCTGAAAAAGATCTTTCCACCTTAGTAAGAGAGAAAAGAGACAAGGCACTTTAGAAATGTTAAAGGCAGTATGTCCTTTATTTCATAGATTTATAAACATCAGACGTAGCAGGACTAGGGGAACAAGAATGACTTAATTTGGAGTCTGCTTCTAAGCAGTGCCATTCTAATCAGAATGTAATTAAGGCATCGCTCCAAGCAGTCTTGGCTGGGTTCAGTGAGTTTAGACAGACACAGTTCTCGCAGTGGATAGGCCTGGACTGGATTAACCGTCATCAGAGCCTCACAGAGGCTGGTTTCCTTCTCTTCTTTGTGGCTCCATTTCTTGTATCGGTATTGTTCAAATCCCACTCCACAGTCCCAGTGTCGTCTCTATGATGGATCAGTACACAAACAGTTTATACTGTTACAATGTTCACAGTATTCTCTGGATGATGATTTTCGTTATGGTACACATTTGAAAAACCTAATTAAAATTTAAATTTAACAAATAATTTTTAAGTTTGCTTTAATATCATTGCACATATGGCCTCATAGTTTTAATACTTTTTTGGTACAGCGATATTGCTTTCTTTAGATATTGATTAGGCATACTCCATCATATTTCATTTTTATAATTATGTGATAGTCATATACATATACGATGATTATATATATTTATAATACATGTATTTATTGAGTGCTTATTTCTTGCCAAATACAGTTAAGCTAATTTTGTCTTCAAAACAACCTTGTGAAGTAAGTAGCTTCATCATTATTTCACACATGCAGAAACTGAGCAATTTGCCTATATTCATAAAACTAGAAGGTGATGACATTTATTGAGGTCTTACTATAAGCCAAGTACCATACTGAATATTCTATCTCGGATATCACATCTAATCCCTATACCTACCATTTAGGGTGTAGTACTGTCCTCATTTTACAGATAAAAGAACTTGGGGTAGGAAAGGTTATCTTCTCAAGGATATGACTTTATACTGCTAAGTAACAGAGCTGGAATTTTATCATAGGCATTTGGATACCTAAGCTGGTGTTTTTATTAATTGTACTTTTGGATAAATTTGCATTTTATGAAAATATCTAAAGTAATATTTTTCTTTGCTCTCCTTCCTCCAAAACCTTATTGTCCAGTAGCAGTCAGTGCAGAATGCTCTCTCCTCTCTTGGAAACCTCATGGGCATTAAGAGTGCCTTGGCCAGGTGTATGGGGGTAGGAAGGATGCAGTGTAACATTTGGTTCTGGGTTTCAGGAATCTGTTCAGCTACTGAAGAAAACAGAGAAATATCTCCCCAAAGTTGTCAGTGTCCCAATCTAAGGGACCTGTGAATGAATACATTACATGGCAAAAGCAATTTGTCAAGTATAACTAAATCTAGGCCCCAACGTGTGGAAAGGGGCAGAGAGTTCACAGTCAGAAGGAAATGAGACTATAGAAGAAAGGCAGTTGGAGGTGGAGGAAAAGACCCATGAGCAAGGAGCGCAGCAGCCTCTACAAATTGGGGAAAGACAATGACTCTCCTCTAGAATTTTCACAGCTCTAGGGAATGGAACATAGCTTGGTGACAGCTGAAATTCATACTATACTCCAGGCTACACAACCATAAAATGATAAATTAAGTTACCCTAATCTGCTACATTTATGGCACTATTAGAAAACTAAGGCAGCCCACAAGCTGCAAGGGAGCCCAGACTTCTCAGCTGACCTCAGCTAAGACCGCAGCCCACATTCAGTCTCATTTCCTACAAAATGAATGAACTTCCAAAGAATCCGGTTCCCAGACTCCACTGGGCCTGCTCCAGTGACTGTCAGCCCTGTCTAACCAAAGTGATCTGTCCCACCTCGCTCTGTGTGCAGATGAAATTGTGGATGCTTTGCAGCTCGAGACTCAATTGTTACCTACTGTGTTTCATGATTACAAGTTACAATGAGCCTTAACCTGTCCCCTTGCTGGGATTTTCCTTTCCTGTCAGGGCATCAAGACTATTTTTAGGAACAAGATAGCAGCACACAATGGTCACCAAATGAGGGTGAACAGAGATACCTTTAAGCTAAATGAATGAACCAAACTTGTGATCTCTAACCTCCTTCTCGACTGCCTCACCCTTTTGGAGAAGGGTTACACCACACTCAGATAAATAGGTAATGTTTTGCCTAACTAGTAAGTTTAAAATTATATAGAATTATGCTTTTCTTATACCATGAAGGCAGTTAGGTATAGAAAAATCTTTTTCCCCTTTCTCTGAATTACCTGTTTATATCGCTGGCTCTTTTTTATTGAATTTTACTTCTTATTAATTCATAGTTTACTTTAAAATTCTGCATAATAATTTATTTTATTATATGCTTTTCAGAAATCCTCCCTAGGTCTTGGAGTGTCTGTTTATCTATTTTGTGATGTCTTTTATGCAATACTCATTTAAATATGAATAGTCTGTTATAGCAATACTTTCTTAAATAACATATAATTCGTTTGTTATTTAGCCTATCTCAAAGTTATAAAAGACACTGCATTTTTCTAAATTTTCATGTTACTCATCTACCTGGAATTTAATTCTTCATAGTGTACTTTGTAAAATGGGGATTTAATTTTTCCCATATGAATGCATTATTTTGCAGCAGAAATGATTGCAAAACCATACTATATATATATATATATATATATATATATATATATATATATATTTTTTTTTTTTTTTTTTTTTTTTTGAGACAAGGTCTCACTTTGTAATTCAGGCTGGCCCTGAGCTCAGCTTTGAACTCACAACAATCCTCCTGCCTCTGCCTCCCTAGTGCTGGGATTACAGGCGTGAGCCACCACACCTGGCATTGAGGTATGTGGTACTGATTGCAGCTGGGCGTGAGACTCCACGCCCAGTATGGTATGTAGTAACCAGGGATCGAACCTGAGGTCTTGTGCTTGCGAAACAGGTGCTGGAATCACTGAGCTAAATCCCTGGCCCTTTATTACCTAATTTTTAATGGCATCTCTCTTTTTCATACATGTGATTTGGAAATATACAATAATGCCTCTCTGACTTTATGTAAAATAATGTTTCTGTCCATGGATTTTTGCTTCTCTGTTGATTTACCAATTTCTGCTCCTCTCTTAGGGGCTGCTTTCAATGTCCCCTCTTTTATCTGATAGCACTCACATCTCTTTCCCCTTCTCTGTTGATTATGAACATCATTGCACCAAGGATTTTCACGAGGAGAGTTTTTACTGTCAGAATTTAGCTTTTTCGACACTAAACACATTGTCCTGTTATTTTGTACTGTCAAGTACCTTGTAGCTATTTAATGAGATTATATAAAGGAATAAATTAATGAGTGAATCTTCAAAACAGAACAGCTTGAGTGACACTTGGTAGATCTGAATTATTCATCTTTCTAGCTCTGATTTATCTTTTCCCCTTGTTTTGCTGACTTTCTGTAAAAATTTTAGTACATACTTTTATGGGTAGCATTTTTCTTTTCAAAAATGCCATTTATGTCTCTAATTTTTAGTGATGCTGTTTTATTTGTTAAACTCGTCTGGTTTGCTTTTTTAAAATAGATGATGCCTAAGAACTAAATTTCAATATCACCTACATGGTGACCCTGTTCCAACCAAAAACTTCAAAAACTGCAATGTTGAAACAGAAGGAAGTCCATAAAACTATAAACAAGATGCTATTTTGTACACAGAGATGAAATGCAAAGAGAATATCAGAGATGTAAACACCCAATTTTATTTTGGACATCAGTAGTCCCCTGTAATGACATTAGATACAGGTCTCATTACAGGTCTTACTCTTATATGGGCTTTCCTTCAAAGTGTACACATCTCAAGATGCAGAATAGGTGATCAGCATCCTGAAGTTGCCATAAAATTAGTTTCTGCCATAATTTATATGAAGATTTAGATCATATGTTATTAATGTTATTTTCACTTACAGTAACACTTCAAATGCTTGGTATGTAGTCCTTTTTCATTGCTGTCAAGTTTGCTATTGACTGAACTCATAGCCACAGATGCAGACATCAACTCCAAATAGCCCAAAAGAGTTAAAAAAAAAAAAAACAGGGAATAAAAAAGGTCATAGTCTTCAGAATCTTATATTCAGCCTGTTATTTAGGCTGCAAGACCTATCTTATCTCATAATGTGGAAGCTTGAATCTCACATTGATTACAGGTCAGCCAACCATGTATAGTTATCTTGTTTTGCTGAACATCTTGTCCACAATCTATTCTATACCATGTTTACACTGAGGCTTTTCCTCTATTTCCCCTATTGAACTTAAGAAAAGGACAGCCACTTCAAGATTTCACTCATATTATTCTTTTAAGCCATCTTCAACATCCTCAGTTTTTCTGTTGAGTTTTCTCTTCTGTACCCCTAGAAACATCCTGTTATCATTAGCTTTTCAAGGTGTTCAGTTTACATAGTTTCTGAAATCAAGCTTTCTTATTCCTGACCTAGTTATACCATCAAACCCTTTAGCTTTTCACTCTTTGCTCCTTAACTTTTTTCCTGGAAAACTTCCTTTTTGAAAACTGTCTCTACTCTTTTATTCTTTGGTCCCATTACACACATCAAAATTTTAATTTTCTTCTCAATCCCAGCTATATGGGTTTCAAATACTCTCATTTGTTTCTTGTTCATTTCCTTGAACAAAAGTCTGTTTTATCTCAGATGTGTGTTTTAAGTCCCAAATTTACATTGAGAGAGTGTAAATAACTCTTATCTACAACCTCTGTCAGACTCTTCCTCTCATCAGAGTTCAGTGTCTGTGTCTGCATGGTGAGGTGAATAGAAGGGATCTGTGAGCTTCTCTCTCTCTCTCTCTCTCTCTCTGTCTCTCTCTCTGTCTCTGTCTCTCTCTCTGTCTCTCTCTCTCTCTGGCACAGACAGTATGACATCCTGGATCTAAGCCCTGCCTTCTTTAGCACTCTTTAATTCCTCAGGGGCTATTTCCCAGACTGGACTGTATGTGAGACAGGAGATGTCTTGAGCAACTATCTGATCACTCAGTGTTGAGCTGGGTCATGAGGAAAAAGAACAGGCCTTTGCAGCATTATGGATGCAGGTGTCAGAGCACACTCGGACCAACACAGGAGAGGACAAAATGGCAAGAGCACATGAAGTTGCTAAAAGAAACAGCAGATTCACATGGAAGTGTCTCTGTGTCTTACCTCTTGACAGCCAAGAGGAACTTGGCCAGTGCCAGGACTTCAGGGAGGAAACTCACAGAAAGGAGAAAAATTTAGAATCCACTCATCAGAAAAAAAGAATTTAGATAGTTTTTACTTTTATAAGGTATTTCCTGAGATCACAAGAGTCCTGAGTAGAGCAGACAGTGGGACAAGTCACTGTAAGATCTGCCAGCAGATGGAGGCAAGGACAGAAACCTGTAGTATATAATGAGATATGAGCACCAAATCCTTTGTTCTTTTGTTATTACCAATATAAAAGTCACCACAAGTATAACTTCTGAAGGCAGACAGCAGAAATAGATGGAATTTAATATTTGCTAAGATATTTATTAGGCTATACCCATTTATTAAATTGCTAATCCCATGATTAGACTATTTGACTATTATGTTATCTCAGAACATGAGAAATGCAATTATATTCCCTCTGTTCTGTGTTGTGCAGGTATATCAGAGCCTGAAAACAGTCTGCTTGAGAAGACCTAGTTCTTCTGAACAAGCAGAATTCTGGTGAAGATTTTTCCATTTCCTGAAAAGACAACTGGTGAGCTTTATATCATCTAGAAGTTTGCTTTATTGAACTATCTTCATTTTTCAAATAAATGAATAACCTTTTTCTTTTTATTCTGGCATGTACGCATTGCAAGCCTTCTGGAAAATGGGTAATGGGTGGATGATTGAATTAAAACAGATTTAAAGTTAAAGATTATAAATTTTTCTCTACCCAAGTATGGTACTGCTATTCTTATATCCATTTGGGACAAGACTACATGGAAGTCTGGAGTGACTAAGTGAGCTGCAGCTAGTCACGTAACACAAAAAGGGAAGTTGATCTTTAAAGTAGGCCTCGGGATGTACAGGGCTAAGTTGCTTAGAGTACCCTTCCAATACCTGTTCCATGGACCATGGTCCTCTACTCCAGGACCATGAAGAGGTAGATTTTTTGCACATACTTAGAAAATTAATGGTGAAGAAGTCAAGACCAAACGAACAACAATCAGCACAGGCAGTGTTAAGTTGGATCATGAGAAGAGAGAACCAGCAGTTCCAGCTTCCCTAGGGTGGGTGCCTGGGCACTGCCAGACCGACTTGAAGAACTGGGCAGAACCGCCCGTGACTGCTGACATCACTGCCTTCTCCTTCCCTTCCACTCTAGGCTTCCCTTTAGCAGTTTGCTTTTTTAGGGTTTATATGCACACTGGTGTCATCTATGCACATAACGGACTCCTAGTGTGACTCGTTGATCTCTTGATAAAAGCATCCACGGTGTGTACAGTGGGCATCGGCCTGGCATGTCCTGTGTGAGGGACAATCAGATGTATACACAACCAGACAGTGAAGAACATTTATGTTAACAGAACAGTCTAATCTCCTTTGCCTTATACAATGAAAAGGAAGTTTCGAGTGATTGAAATCCAGAGAAAATGAAGAAAACGAATCTCTAAGTTCAAACAACCGGATAAAAATGCCATTGAAAAAGTAGTGTCGATTCACATGCAGCTCTAAATTACAGCCAAGCTCCTCAGCACATGTTTTCAAATGTCAAAGGGGAATGAATGCTGCAAATGCCAAAGACAACATGAACTGGTACAGGGTGCCTCTCCCTGTAGGAGTAAATTAACCCAAGATGCTTCCATGAGCCTCATCCTTCTTCTTGTCCTCCTCCCCTGCCAACCCCCCAGGAGAATGCCTGCTGAGGGCACTTCCTGGCACGGGCAGTGGAAGCCTGATGTTTTCGGTGCACGTCCCCTTTTGGTGCGCCTTTAACTCAGTGACCCTCCATGCTGGCCAGAGCTGCATTAGCCAGGTCTCGCCTACACAAGAGAAATTCCTTTCATTCATCAACTGATAAAGGGTTTTGACAGGTCTCTCTGGGTAGCAAAAGGGAGAAACACACACACACACACACACACACACACACACACACACAGGGTTGCCCTGTAAGGCTGAGAAACACAAGTGACTGAGCCAAAGAAAGACCCAGGAAGCCTGAAGGCGGGCAAGGCAGACAGGGAGTCGGCTATCAGAATTAAATGCGATGAAGTCCAGAGCCCTTTTCTCTGTGTCTACCTGCTTCTTCTCAACGTCACTATCAGCCAAGGGTTTGATAGAGAACAGATCCCCAGAAGTATTCCAGTAACTCCCCAGGACCACCAGGGCAAAAACAAAAACATTCAGGGCTTGACACTTACCAGGGCAGCTTGCCAAGCTTATCACATGTGAAAAGAGCTGCTCAGAGAGAATAATCGCGCTCATGTTCACAGGGCCGGGTGTTAAGTCTCTGAGAACTGAGGGCATTTTCCACCCAGAGCAGTTTGGAAGGGCGGGAACAGCACTTCTCCATGAACTGCCAGAAAAGGCAGTTATGCACTTTATGGAAGTAAAGGCTGGAGGAAAACTCAAAAGGTCATGTTGGGGGGGTTTGATCTCCATTCTTGCCTTCCAGTCTACCTCGGAATGATTCCACCTTGTAAGAAAAATTCACACGTTCTTTCGTAAATCTCTTCTGCAGATCTGGCCTTCAGGCATGGCTGTCATTGATCTCCCACCTGCAACAGACATTTCTTCCTCCTCCTGCAGGTTCTGCTGGTAATAGGGTAGCAACAGACCGCAGTATCCCTGGGGCGCTCCCCAAGAAACTCCAAGCTTCTCATGTCAGGTTTTTTCTATGAAATCCTCATAAATGTTCTCTGAGGGGTGCCCTGTTACTGTCCCATTTTCCAGATAAGGAAACTGAGATAAAAGAATTCACCTCAGATCATGTGGCTAATAAATAGGGGAAGCATTAAACATCTCTTCAGGGGATCATCACCCTTTTAACAGCTTTCATGAGAACCTTCCCCATTTCTTATGATGTTAGCTTTGTCTCTTGGCTAAATAATCTCTTCTCTGGACATTTCTCATTCCAGTACTTAAGGTTCATGTTTCTTGTTCAGATTTTCCATTTGCCTAATAAGATCTTTTCAAATGTTATTGTGAATCTTTACTGTATGTTGTTTAAAGTTCAAATAAAATTGTCAGCCTCTGCATGTTATGTATGCGTTTGCATCTTGTATCATGTTACAATATCTTTTATTCAGTTGGAGGAACGTCCATCTGAGTTGTATTCCTTATCATTATTTTCTTCCGATTCAGGGTTGGGGGGCAGTTTCAAACTCAGAATCTCACACTTGCAAGCAAGTGTGGTGCCACTGAGCTAAATCCGCAGCCTTTTCTTGACTTTCTGGTTTATTAGGATAAAACCTCATATTTACATCTTTATTTTCTCATACCAGAGAAAAGATACAATATTTACACATCTGTGACCAATTTATTTCACTTATGAGGATGTTCTCAAGGTACATCCATTTAGGTATATATGATTTTAAACATCATTTTTTATGGCAGAGTAATACTCCATTGTATAGAAGAACTACAGCTTTTTTTTTTTTTTTTTTTTTTTTTTTTTTTG
>PVIR01010789.1:0-48967 GCA_004026965.1 Petromus typicus | reverse complement strand
TCAAGGCTTTTCAACTGGTGCCAGAACCATAAGCAGCGCCACTGTTTTAAGACACCTTGCAGCAGCCAGAAGTTTAGCCTTGCTGATGTGGGCTTTCCTTCACTCTCAGTGTGGCCAGACATCTGACAGCCATTTGGTGGAATAAGTGAAGGGATTTGAACAAAAAACACAACCTTGTGTTGACTTTTCTG
The DNA here is from genome assembly GCA_004026965.1 of Petromus typicus. NCBI lineage: Eukaryota > Metazoa > Chordata > Mammalia > Rodentia > Petromuridae > Petromus > Petromus typicus. The sequence continues at coordinate 48,776 of PVIR01010789.1, read as the reverse complement.
CTGATCCATTGGAAATTCAGTCAGACCCACCAAAGCACACCAATTCGTACTTGAACATTAAAAGTTCATTCCTGGCCGAAGCCATTGTTCATCTTAGATGTCCTTGATGGCTGTCACCAGAGCCCTCTCAGTCCAGCCTCTGACTCACCACCTTTTTAAACAACATCTGTCCTCTGTGGAGGAACTGAAGACTTAGAGGGTCACCTGTGTGACGGTCTCTCATGGGTGGCAATGAAGAGCTGAAGTCATCACAAAGCTCCATGAGGACAGAATTCACTTCCCAGCTCACTCCCATAGGACTCAAGAGATTGTTTTGGGCTGAGGGGAGCATCAGTTTTTTGCTTTGTGCGCCTCTCCACCCAGCAGCTCACAACGTGGCAGCTGGCTTCTTTCTCCACAGAGAAAACACCCAAAGTGGAAGAGGCAGTATATCTGTGTAAACAAAGTAGACCTGAGTAAAATAACTTTGGCAATGACAAAGCATCATTTTTGTATTCTGTTCCTTTCAAGAATAACTGGGAGTACACACTTAAGAGGAAGAGATTATATGAGACTAGGTAGATGGTCTCTGTGAATGATAGTATTTGTCCACCTAGCTAGTACCCCTCATGACCAGGTTGCAGCCTGAGAAGCCACCTTGCCTGAGGAAACAGTTGCAGAGGCTTGGAGGCCCACTGCGTGTGGCTATATTGTGGACACCCTCCAGTTGATGTCCTCTACTGTATCTCCTGGCTTTATCTGGTCGGGTGAAAGCTGCAGTACTTCTGCAATCCAAACTGTCATGTTCCTGTGCATATTAAACCTGAATTATCTTTATAAAGTCTCTGGGCCTTTCTTTTACTCTGAAAGCTACACACCAATGTAATGTAAGCCGTTGGACAATTTTCCAGACAAGCCCATCTGTGCTCTGAGGAAATAATCCAGGAAGAACACAGGTTTACAGTCAGGCACACTTGAGTTTAAGTCATAGTCATTTCCAGCTGCTCCATCTTTTGAGCCTCTGTGTAATCAAAGGACAAAATCAAAACATTATAAAGATCCTAACAGGCTTAATTTTCAGCTCTAGAATCTGGCAACACTTGGGCCCATGAAATAAAATAGATGAAAAGGCCCACAGAAAGCAGAAGCAAAGGGCAAAGTGCAGGTTGGTCATGTCAGAGGCATTTTCTGTGTAAGATGAGGGCAGGGTGACAGAACAACAGAAAATTGATTAATCGATTAATGTCAGATCAATTCAAGTTACCTTTTCTTTTTTTTGAGACAGGGTCTCACTTTGTAGTTTAGGCTGCCCCTGTACTCAGTCTTGAACTCAGCAGTCCCCCTGCCTCTGCCTCCTAAGTGCTGGGATTACAGGTGTGAGTCACCTCGCCCAGCATTGCTGTATGTGGTTACTGGGGACTGGACTTGGCACTGCACTTGCCAGGCAGATGCCTGAACCGCTGAGCTAAATCCCCAGCCCAAGTTACCTTTTCTGTATTTAAGGCCGAGAGAACTTCACTGTCATGTCACTGAGACAAGCCAACCTGGGTGGAGAACGACCTTGGTTGCTCTCTCTAATGTTGATCTCTGAAAGCCAACTAAATGGGTTGGTTTCAGCTTGATGAAGTGAACTTTAGCATGAGTGACTCCATTTTGATTTTTAGTCTGATCTGTCGGGATCCAGTGTGAGAGTCTAGTCCAAAACAATGACTTCCTATAATTTTTAGTTTGCAATATCTACACCTATGAGAGGCAGAGAAGTAGCCATCCATGGTGGCACATGGCTGTAATTCCACTACTTTGGGAGACTAGGGAAGGAGGAGCCCAGTCTGAGTAATTTAGCAAGACCTTCTCTCAAAATTTTAAAGAAGAGCTGCTGGGTATGGAAGCTCTGGGTTCAATCCCTGGTATCAAGGGAAATCTCTTTTCATAGTATGATGGTTAATCTTGATTCTCAACTTGATTGGTTTAGGAGATACCTAAGAGATTAACAAAGTACACTCCTGGGTATGTCTGTGTGGGTCATGCAGGTGTGACCTCTTCCTCTGACCTCTTCCTCTGTTACTCTTTTCCTGCTCTCCACTTCCTGGTTGCCCTGAAATGAGCAGCTTTCTTCCATCATGTCTTCCTGCATGAATTTTCTCCCATGGATTCAGCCCACCATGGACTGAAACCAAGAACCTATGAGTCCAAATAAATGGCAGGCGTTTGGTCCCAGCAAGGGAAAGTTGCCCAATACTGTAGTGCTTCACTTCTTTCTCTCTGTAACCTGGGCACATATACATTAGTCAGGAAATCTTCCCCCACCAAAAGCCCCGTATCATTTCCTCCTCCTTCCTTTCTAGATGTGAAGAAAGGAGTTGTGTTGGGCCCCAAGAAAACACATTTGCAGGAAACCAGGAGATAGAGCCTTGTCCTCTGCAGCCAGCTAAGTGTCCTGGAGCCTCTGCAAAATGGTGCCCATCTGAGCTGTTCACTGACAGACCCCAGGGGAGAGGGCACTTGGGTCCTACCCCAGCCTGCCATGCAGTGTCTGAGGAAATCTCCAACAGGGTACACTGTTGAGTCTGCTGTGGGATTTTCACACAGGCACCATGAGTATCAATCTAGGAGGGAGCAGGACTGGTGATGTCCAAGCAGCAAGGAAAGGCTCAGTGGTGTTACAGTCTCCCTTCTCAGCCCTCCAGCCCACTCCTCCCTCTGTCCAACAGGGATGGTTCCCTAGGTATCTCCCTCTATACAAGGCAGATCTGGTTTCCCTTGGCCTTGTTCCCTTGCTTCCAGGCCCTTTGCTGAGACAGGGAAAGACGGGGCAAAAAGGAAAAGACAAATTTTACACACACTTTAGGTATGATCAAAAAGTGCAGAGGATCTTCTGAATAAAAGACACAGTGTCATTAATACCCCTCAGATAATCATAGAGGGACAGTGTACAGAGCGGGGGTTGGGGAGCTGGGGATGGGAAAGGTGCCAGCTCCTCATCTCCCAATGATAAAACTATGTACAGTGGCTGAAGTAGCAGGGAGATTAATCGGCTTCTCCTCACCATAACGAATCACTGAGACAAGCAAGAAACTTGATTTTGGCTCATAGCTTTGGAAGTTTTAGTCCATAGTCAAATGGTCCTGTTGCTCTGGGGCTGTGGCCAGGAGATACATCATGGTAGGAGTGGGTAGTGGAGTAAAGATACTTCGTGGCTGGGAAGAGAAAGAAGAGACCAGGCCCCCACAGTCTCCTGTGACTATGCATTGTCAGTGACCCAAAGACGCACCACGAGACTTCAACTCTCCAAAGTTCCTTCACCTCCCAATGGAGCCATACTGGGCCCCAAGCATCTAACGTAGGAATCTTTGGGGGACACTTGAGATCCAAACTGTACTTGTAAAGGAAGGGGCTGGGACTCAACTGTCTTGACCCTCACTCCAGTTCTCTTTCCATCAATGTCCCCCAAAGTGTGTCCCATAGAACATATACTTCCAGGAGCATACACTCGGACCCCGTGGCCCAGGAGATCAAACAAAGGGGCAAAGCCCATCTCCTTTAGCCTACATTACATCTCAGATTCCAGGACAAACTTTTGCAACACTTGCGGATGTTAGCGAGAACCCTAGAGGGAGATAGCTCACTCTAGTGTCGGGACACTAGGTGGGCATCTTTAATCTCCTGTGTCACTGCCCACCCCTAAGGACTACAAGACAGCAGCCACTGCCCCAGGCCCGCATCACCTCCCTCAAAGGAGGAAAGCAAAGGAGGTTCAAAAGGAAAGTGCGTTCTCCCCATATTCCTGTCTCCATTCTTTTAAGTCTCACTGAACAGAGACCATGAGTTAGATGCTCAATCTAAACTCCTCATAGAGGGGTAAGGACCCATTCATTGTGGTTGGGCTGATTTTCCTCTGAGCACAACCATGTTCTGATGATAAGAATATAACTACTCGCTAATGCTCTCTGGCACCACAGGGTAATGATAATTTACAACAATTTATTGGGTATTATATAAAGAACTAAAAGAATTCAAAGGTTCCCAAGGGAATAAACAATGTCTTGTGAATGAAATGCCAATTTTTCTAATTTGATCATTATGTTACTGTACTATATTCCATAAATATTTATAATAACTTTTAAAATTTGGAAGCTACTGATAAGGTTTGCATGGATGATTTCTTTACTTCTGGAACTTCTAAGAGCATAGATGGTTATCTCAAGAGCTGCTGTTGATAGCAGCATCTCAGATGTTTCGGACCACAGAACCCCTCGGTCACTAAGTGTCATGTGAGACTTGGGTTCCATGGGACACACATTGAGAAACATTGCCTAACGCAGTGTTTTCCTCTTCGGTTTATGTGACATCGCTTTCAGGCCAGAAAAAAACCTTTCCTTCAACCTTGGGTAAATACAATTTTCATAAATTTCTTTCTTCTTGATGTTTTTGTAAGTCACACTCTATCCAAGTCAAACCTGAATTCAGAATGACAATTTTTCTGTCTCTGCTAAATCCTCACATTTGAACATTTATCCTGAAATATTTTCAGTCCCCTCAAAATCCTTTAAAATTGAGAGAAAAAGGGCAAGTTGTGGTCCTCAAACTTAAATTCCGTCAGCTGTTCTAAAACATTTGAACAATTCCACCCACCCTCAAACACCAAACTCACCCCTCGAATATGTCCCATGTGTTTCTGTGAGTCCCCTCTAACTAATTAGATGTTTAAAGTTCTATTCTTCCAGGAGCCTGACTGTAGTGTACACTCAAAAATTGTTTCTGTAAGTTCTGGAGCTCAGGCTCAGAGGGAAACTTTGGCTTATACAGATTCTCATCTTCTGCACAATTTATGACCTACAGTGACTATGTCTTCCTTTGCTTACCTTGGAAATGTGCCACTCGGTGGCCCGCATTCTTACCATTCTTAGACCATGTTGGAAGAAAGGCACTCCTCCCAGGGACCATGCTGACCAGCTAGACGAGAACGCTGGGGCTGAGGAGACTACAGCCAGGCCTGCGCCCCTGACACGCAGTGTGAACAGGGGAGGTGCTGGGGTAGAGTGGGTGAAGCCCTTCTCTTCAAGAACTGAATCGGGGCTCACAGCTTCCTTCATGAAGTTGTAACTATGTGACTACCGAAACTTGCTCACTGTTTTAGAGAACTTCTCTTTTAAGTCTGGACTTGATAAAAATTGAAAAAGTGCAATCCACTTCTAACTGGGAGTCTTGTGGGCTGGAGCAGAGGAAAAATATCATGAATTTTCCCTCTGAGTTAAAATCAGCTTGGTCTGGACATGGTGCATGCTAGTAATCCCCCGACCTGGGAAGCTAAGGCAGGAAGATCACTGCGAGTTTGAGGCCAGCCCCTAAACTATGCAGAAAGTCATTGTGTCAGGTTTTTTTTTTTTTTTTTTTTTTTTTTTTTCAAATCAGCTTAAAATTTAGGTATGATGGCACATGTCTACAGATCTTAGTACAGGGAAGTTGAGGCTTGAGGATCATGTGTTGGAAGCCAGGCTGTGCTTTATAGCAAGTTCAAGCCCGGCATGGACTATATAATGAGACACTGTCAAAATAAAATAACAATAAGCTTAAAACTTACATTAAGGGATGTCTTCAGAGAAGAGAGTTTTTCTGAAGGAATAAAAGTCTGATGTTTATAAAGCAGGAGGGCACAGTTTTTCTACAACAAATATATGAATCCAGCACATTAAACATTTCTCAGGAGACACATTGAAATAAACTTTGCATATAATTTCCAGTTCTTGCAACCATCTTAAGTGTTACTGCTTCAGTTTAATCAATCAAGAAACCAACATTTCAAGAGGTTCATTAGCAAGGTTATGCCACAAAGGTAAATCTGGTGACTAACGCAGAGAGAGAGAGAGACGCAAGAAGATGTTCTGGGCAGAGGAGCATCGGCTTCCTGGCTAATGCTTTCACACCGGCCCCATGGGTTAGACCCACCAATTTCTCCTGCAGGAATGGTGGCCCTGCTGAGAACACAGAGCGATCGTCGTCCTGGCTTTAACATTTCTGTGGCCACGTTGGGAGACAGAAGCCTCACGGATGTTCCCTGAGAACACGGTGCACATCTGTGCAGAAATTTCGATCCCTGCTGCTCCCCCTTAGAGATGAGGGGCTCTCCTGGGAGACAGGCAAGGCTTTCACAGCACTGTAAGCTTTTTGGGAGAAGTTGCCATTGTACCGTAAGCATCGTCGGACGATCACACTTCTTGCTTGTCCTGTTGGTCCTGTATAAGGAAAATAGAGCCTGAAATGTCAGTCTAACTAGGAAAATGCCTCTCAGGGCACCCATACGATGCCCATTGTCTTGATTTCTACGGGAATCTCAGCCTTCACCACAAAATCCTTTTTCCAGAAATGAAACACAAGAGAACGCAGATGCAGCTTGCAGTGGTGAAATAAAAGACAACGTCTCTCTCATTTGACTGTACTTTCGGCTCTGCTGCTTTTAAGACTTTTCAAGGGATTTTCTTTCTCTCTTTTTCCCTGTCTCCCAAATGACCTTCTTTGTCTGGGATCCCTGTGTGCCCTCCTGCCTTTTCTACAGTGTCACCTCGCTGCCAGAAATAACTGAACTTGAGCACACAAAAGGACAATGAGACTTGTTACCCGAGGCCAGAAGCCACCTGCATGCATGTAGAGAGGCTCCTTCTCGTGTGTCTTGCCGCTGATACCAAGGACAGTAAGGGGGGCCACCCAGGCTCTCTTACGGTGAGCAAAGGGGCGGTGGACCCCTCAGCATCCCACGCTGATGAGTTCTGAGGAAGACAGAATCACCTGAATTATTACTCTTTCTGCTATCACTGTTACTCAGTTCTTTCTATTACAAGGAGATGATGAAGAAATAGCAGGATAATGGACCCATCCTAATTCACAATAAGTGCACCAGTTGTGATGTATTTCCAGTGCCCGAAGAAGCCACTAGGGCTGGAGATTTAGCTCAGTGGTTCCAGCACCTGACTTGCAAGTGCAAGATCCTGAGTTCGATCCTCAGTAACCACATATAACAATGCCGGGTATGGTGACTCATGCCCACCAGCAATCAGTACCACATACCACAATGCCAGGCCTGTAATCCCAGCATTTGGGAGGCAGAGGCAGAAGGATTGTTGTGTGTTTGAGGCTCACTGGAGCTACATAGTGAGCTCAGGGCCAACCTGAACTACAAAGTGAGACCCTGTCTCCAAAAAAAAAAAAAAAAAAAGAAGCCACTAGTGTCACTTAGGCCAGAGTGACAGGGGAGAGGTATTAAGTCAAAGCAATAGAAATAATTAAAAATGCTTTGTTTCCAACAGGGAATCTTAGCTAACGATTGCTAAGCCTTCAGGGTTTTCTACCAAACAGTTAGCTTTGTTTTGGTTTTTTGTTCTTTATTTTCTCACTTCTCTACAGTTGGCTCAATTCTACAGAAATGAATGTTGGGGAAAACGAGGCAGAAAGTACTGTTATGAAGGTTATTCAGTACATATACTCGTAACTGATGCTTTCAAAGGCAAAAGGAAAGGAAGAGATTGCACAGAGATCTCAGCACCCTTCAAGGGTCATCTGAGCAGATAGATGATCCCAAGTCACACAGTGGAGAGTGTGACGAGAGAGAGCAGCCACCGCTCACACAGGACAAATGAGTCAACCGTTTATGCGAGAAGTTGGGCTGCACAGAAAGACACAGGCGGAGAGGCTGCCCAGTTCACTCACTTCAGACTTCGCCAAGCATGAAGCACACCTGCAAAGTCAGATCACAAGGCACTGGTGCCCTAGGCAGAACAGGTGGTCTTCACAGTCCCTGGCCACCCTGGCAGCACCAATCCAGCAGGTAAGAATGAGTCTGGCCCCCAGGCCAAAGTTCTTTGTTACTGAATTACCAAAGGTTTCCCAGCAGAGAGGCTAAGCCGTAGTGCAGGCCCACGATGGTGGATTAGTGAGGCCTCATCACGACTCTTATCTGATCTCTCTGTTTATTCCCAAATGACTGGCATCTAAGAGGAGCAATCCAGTGCCACCAAGGTGTCTGAGTCATAGCAGGAAGTTCCTATCTCTTGAATGAGTGGATAACCACCTTCTCATGAAGTCGTCTTTTCTATTCATTCTTTCAGAGATAGGTGTAGCTTAGAAACTGCACTATGTCCCTTTATCATTTTACAAACTATAACACAGAGACTCTTGTTTCTTTCTGTTGGTGCTGAGGTCTGAACCTAGGACTTGCAGATGACAGACAAATGTTCTCCCAGTGAGCTGCATCCCCAGCCCAGCTGCTGTATTCTAAGTGGCACAAACTAGGAAGAAAGCAAAAAAGAAGGAAGAAGCAGACAGACAGAAAAGTTCTTAAACAAAATAATACTCAATTCTTCAGGCTAGGGAAGGGAGAGGAGAGCCTTCCTACTGAGTCAATCTGGCTGTGAGGACCAGGAATCTTACTCATAATCAGATGCTTCTGTGAGTTTTCAGTCCAGGGCACCAAAAGCCAAGACCAGACAGAAGCCAAAAATTACTGAGGCAGGAACACAGAGGGAATGAGGACGTTAAGAGTAAAGAACAATAAGTCAGATAATTGAGTCATTCTGGATAAAATCTGCCAACCTGAGTAGAGAGGTAGATAAAGCCAAGTTCTTAGGATGCTGTGAATTTTAAAAACATTTTTTAAAATTTTGAGGTTTTTTCTCTCTAATTCTAGTTTACCTTAACATTTTGTTATAAAAATTTTAGGGGCTGGGGATTTAGCTCAGTGGTTCCAGCCCCTGCTTCGCAAGCACAAGGTCCCGTGTTTGATCCCTGGTAACCACATACCACAGTGCCGGGCATGGTGGCTCATGCCTGTAATCCCAACACTTGGGAAGCAGAGACAGGAGGATTGCTGTGAGTTCGAGGCTTGCCTGGGCACATATAGTGAACTCAGGGCCAGCCTAAACTACAAAAAAGCAAGACCCCAGCACATACACAAAAAAATTTAATACATACAGAGGAGGTTGAAAATCATATATAAGCTATCTTCTAAATTTTATAATGACCATTTTGCTTTATTTGCTTTATTGTATATTTACTCATCTATCCATTCTTTTTTCTTCTTTCAGCAATCTATTCTATTTTTAATATTTTCTTACAAGAATATATCCCTCTTGCTAATTTTCATGCTTTTTGTGGTTATTTATATCCAGGGGAATGTGACTAATTATGCTACATTATTCATTCTTCCCTTTTATGTAGTGATAAAATCTTTAAATTTGTAAATAGAGGGGCCGGGGAGTTAGCTCAGTGGTTCCGGCGCCTGTCTTGCAAGCGCAAGGGCCCGGGTTCGATTCCCCGGTAACCACATAACAATACTGGGTGTCACACCCAGCAGCAACCAGTACCACATACCACAGTGCCGGGCGTGGTGGCTCACGCCTGTAATCCCAGCACTCAGGAGGCAGAGGCAGGAGGATTGTGATGTGAGTTGGAGGCTGAGCTCAGGGCCAGCCTGAACCACAAAGCGAGACCCTGTCTCAAAAAACCTAAAAAAAAAAAAAAAAATTGTAGATAGAAATTTGGTATAGAGACTACATTCTGAAAGGTGGTATGTGCCTAGAGTCCAGCACTTTGGAAAAGTCAGACAAGAGGATCACCAATTTGAGCCCCACTGGGTAACTTAGTGATTTAGTAAAAAAACCCTGTCTCAAAATAAAAACAAATAAAAAAGCACTGGTGATGCAGTCAGTGTAAAGGCCCTGAATTCAATCTTTAGTAAAACAAAACAAACAAAATCAACATTTCTCAGGCTCCTTTGCAGGTAGACAGAGCCTGTGACTAAGTTCTGATATTAAATATAAAAGGAAGTGTCATAGCACAATTCCCAGGGCTCTCCTCTAAGGTGCAGCACACAGAGGGCTATGCCTACTTTGCCCTCTTTAGCATCCCTTCCTCCATGCTGTTGCCTAGAACACAGGTGTCACCATCCTGGACCAAGAGGGCAAGGGCCACATCCCAGGGGTGGCATTGTGAGTTTATGAGCTGGAGGAAGCCTGGACAGCAAGAAGTCTGGACAACATGACCCTCATCACTCCTGAAAGTCCTGGACCGGTTAACTGCCACTAAACTTACAAGACAGTAAAATAAATATCTTTCCTGTTTAAGCTGCTATGGTGGGTGCTCTGTCATCTGTAACCAAATTTAAGTAATGCAAGAGGCTTAAAAATTAGGTTGTTCAGAAGGCTCTAATGGGAGTGGGATGTAGCTCGGTGCTAAGAGCACTTGCCTGGTCTCCATGAGACCCAGGTTCTAGTACAGGTGGGGTTAGGGAAGGAGAAGGGAGGACAGGCGGGTGACAGAGGGCATGAAGGAAAAGCAGTTGACCGTAATGCAGTGATGGCGAACCTTTTATAACATTCAATGACACAAATAGCCCACTGTGGCACCATGTGCCATAGGTTTGCCACCACTGCCCTGTGCGTGCGTCCCCAGCCTAGGGCAAGAGATGATACCTAGCACTTCAGAAAAAACAAAGCGTGTCACTGTTTCAGTTTCTGTGTTACTTCTGTTTGCAAGTATAGCATTACTTACTCCATGATTGCTTTTTCTTCCCTTGCTCTTTCATCCTTCCTGCTGGCTGGAATGCTAGGTCATCATTGCCATCCAGGAGCCATATTTGGGGAGGCAGAATGACAAGATGAGGGGTCCACTCAGCTACCACTACACCAAAGGCCCTATCCTGGAGTAAGAGGATAAGATCTTGTTTCAGACACTACGTCTGAATCTCTTTGCCATTGCAGTGTACCCTGCATCTGAAAGCCACTGTACTGTCATTCCCAGAGCTTACCACCTACTCCATCTGTCACACCATGGAGCCCCTCCCCCATTATCCTCAGCCATGCCTGATCTGCTCCATGTCCATTTTCCTTTGAGCACTGAAGCTGGAGTTCTCAGTCGTGAGCTGGTGTGTAGCACACTGTATCTGCCTGGCTGGTAGCTCTTCTTTAAGAGAAACCAAAGGGGTTTACAGGTTTGCAGAGAAAAATCAGCTCTTAGGTTCTTAATGAGAATGGGCCTGCCTTACAAAAGGGGGTAACAGAAGGAAAACAAAAATTCACTACGGAGCATTTCATTCGAGACAAACCTCTCAAAGAAAGAACTAGAGAGTTCTCAAAGAGAAGACTTTGAATGCCCACTTATTTATATAACAGCTGCAAGAAAAGGGTAGTCAAGATGGAGGTGCTGCTCAGCGGCCCAGTGCTTGTGCGCCCATGGGTTCCGTTCCCAGCATTTCAGAAAGAAAAGAACAGGTCATTTTTAGAGTAGAGACGGGACAAAGGAATTCAGATTCTTGGGTGGCAACTTGTGAGGAAGGCAAGAAAGGACCATTTAGTAAAACTGTTGATGTCAATGTCTCTTACAACCTCCAATGTAATGAGAGCCCACAGCTGTACTGACGGATAACCTTTGTTCTCCTGGGCTGGGGGTGGCAGGGAATTGCCTTTGTCTTTGAAAATCTGTGTTGCTTTCAGACAAATAGAAGGAGGGGAGAGGAGAGACTTGCTGACATCTGCTTCTTCTCAATTGCCTTGTCTCCAAAGTCTTTCCTCTTTTGGTCTGGAATACCCTGGTCTCCTACATACTCGTGGAAGGTGTTCCGTAGATGTTTGCCTGACCAACAGGACGTCCCATTACTAAATGCAAAGGACCTAGTTAACAGGAATTTTCTTCCTCAAATTCTTTAAAATAGTTTTCACCATCAGCAGGGATTCACTGAGTCCATGCACAGGATACTTCACTAGTAAACAACTGGCCAGTGGTTTTTGTTGTTGTTGTTGTTGTTGTTGTTGAGACAGGGTCTCGCTTTGTAGTTCAGGCTGGCCCTGAGCTCAGCCTCCAGCTCACATCACAGCAATCCTCCTGCCTCTGCCTCCTGAGTGCTGGGATTACAGGCGTGAGCCACCACGCCCGGCATTGTGGTATGTGGTACTGGTTGCTGCTGGGGTGAGTCTCCACACCCAGTATTATATATGGTTACCGGAGAATCAAACCCAGATCCTTGCTCTTGCAAGACAGGCACTGGAACCACTGAGCTAAATCCCCCGCCCAGTGTTGTTTTTTAATCTCACAACTCTATGAATTGTATTTTATATTATACCCATTTTACAGATGAGAAAACTAGGTTCAGAGAAATTAAGCAACTTGTTAACACAGGGTCAGGCTAGCTATGTCCACAATCCTGAAAGTACCCGGTGGCTTAAGACGAAACTTGGGGAAGTGAAAAAAAGGTTGCTGCTCCTTCCAGTGTTCTCATTTGCTGTACTGAGGAGTATCCTCAAAACCTGAGCCCCAGAATCCCAAAGCCAGTGATGCTGGGTCCACCAACAGGCCATGTGGGAACAAATGGCTCAGAGGTTTCTGCACAACTGGACGTCCAGAAACACTCTGTACTTCATGTGAATCTTTCTTTTTTTTTCCTTGAGACAGAATCTCGCAGCTTCACACTCAGCAATCCTCCTGCCTCTGCCTCCCGAGTGCTGGGATTACAGGCGTGAGCCACCACGCCCGGCACTGTGGTGTGTGGTTCTGATTGCTGCTGGGCATGAGTCTCCACACCCAGTATTGTTGTAGGTGGTTAACTGGGATCGAACCCGGGTCCTTGCACTTGCAAGACAGGTGCCAGAACCATTGAGCGAAATCCCCTGCCCACATGTGAATCGTTTCTAAAGGCAATATAAATTCACACATCTGTAGGACTTTAGGATGAATACAAAAAAAATAGTGCAATCGATTACCAAAACTGTCCTGTAATATAGTCAGGCTAATATAGTAGCCTTCCCATTCTCCAGGGGAAGAAACTGAGGCCCAGAAATACTCTGGTTCCCCCAGAAGTGGTTGAAGAGGGACTGGATTTTTATTATCTTCTTGGTTAGTATATTATCTTTCTTTTTTTTTTTTTTTAAGTTTTTGAGACAGGATCTCACTTTGCAGCCCAGGCTAACCTTGAACTCAAGGCAATCCTCCTGCCTCTACCTCCTGAGTGCTGGGATTATAGGTGTGAGCCACCACACCCAGCCACCTTTCTATCATCCCTTACCGGTTCTCTTCCTTAAAGCGGGACATGGAGAAATTATTGTAGGTCAGCCTTTGCAGAAGGAAAAATGAATAATGTAAAAACTATGTGTGTATGTGTGTGCACACGCACATACATGAACACATACATGCACCCATGTGAGTGCTGAGGATTGAACCCAGCGTCTCCAGTATGCTAGGCAAGAGTTCTTCCACTGAGCTATATTCTTTGCCCTTAAACCTCAAAATGTTTTTTTTTTTTAGGTTTTTTGAGACAGGGTCTCGCTTTGTGGTTCAGGCTGGCCCTGAGCTCAGCCTCCAACTCACATCACAATCCTCCTGCCTCTGCCTCCTGAGTGCTGGGATTACAGGCGTGAGCCACCACGCCCGGCACACTGTGGTATGTGGTACTGGTTGCTGTTGGGTGTGGGTCTCCACACCCAGTATTGTTATGTGGTTACCGGGGATCGAACCCGGGCCCTTGTGCTTGCAAGACAGGCACCGGAACCACTGAACTAACTCCCCGGCCCAAACCTCCAAAATGTTTTAAAAAGGCATCCAGTCCTGTTAGCTTCAAGACTGACACAGAGAACACAAAAAACCCGCACACACAAGTTTACTGGTTTAAATTCAGCTCAGGCTGGGAAAATGCTCTCGATGGCTTTTCCTTAGGTGGCCAAGCTGTCTACACTTTTCTAGCAACATCAGGAGTTGGCCCCTAGCCACACCTGAAAGACTCTCGTAGGCCTGAGGCCTCAGGGTGCCCAACTCAGCAGAGAAGCACTGTGACTGTGCCAGGCCCGGAGCCGCAGGGCACTCAAACACCCCGTGCCTTGCTCGTCCATATGCCAACAGGTCGGACCTGGGTGCCTACTCCTCTGGGCTCTGCACCTTTAGTTGAAAATACACTATATGCAAATAGGGAGTCTGTCTTTCTTTATTTTTCCTGGACCTGGAGATCCAGGGGTTCGGTTATGGGAGGAGGGTGAGGAGACAGCACTGCAGCTTTCGAAGCATCTACCTGCCTGAGTTTTCAAGCAAAGGTCACGGTGAGGATGATCAAGATGCCTGGAGCTGTCTTGATGTCTGATGGAAAGTGTACAGTTTGTACACATCAAATCCACCGGTGGGAAGAGAAAATGGTGCTGTTAGGAGAGGGGAGAGGGGTGATCAGATGTGTCCAGGGTGGCTTTCTGTGGGAGGCTGCTCGGCTTCAGCTCACTGGGTCCCTGGGCTGATGGGGCCATAAGCACAGAAAACAGGGCTCATGCAACCTCGGCTGGCCAAGCAGCCCTCATAAAATCAGATTCCTTTAAAAACGTAGTAAAAGAAGCTTAGCTCAGAACACCAGGCCAGCTCAGGGCTGGGGCATAGACAGAAGAGAGAGGGCTGGAGGGAAGCAGCTTCTAGACTGCGGTGGTGGTGTAAACTGTGTGGAGGGAGGGAGGGAGGGAAGGCAGGAAGAAGGAAAAAAATCTCTCTTAGCAGTACTAAGAATTAAACCCAGGGCCTTTACATTGAATTACAGCCTCAGCGCTCTTTCTCTCTCTCTCTCTCTCTCCTCTCTCTTTCTCTCTCCGTCTCCGTCTGTCTCTCTCCCTCCCTCGCTTCCTCCCTCCCTTTCTCTCTCTCTTCCAGGGTCTCACTACCTTGTCTGAGCTGAGCCCCAACTTGAAATCCTCCTGCCTCTGCCTCCCTAGTCCGTCCGTCTGTCCTTCCCTCCTTCCTTCCTTCTTTCTTTCCTGTCTTCCTTTCAAGCCAGGGTCTATGTTGCGTGAGCTGGGCTCCAACATGAAATCCTCCTGCCTCTGCCTCCCCAAGCTCTGGGATTACAGCTCTGTGTACCCACAGCGAACTGGGTTTTCCTCTTGTAGAGGAGAAGCCAGATGAGGTGACAGACCCCCGGGGAGGTGGACATGAACTCCGCTCTCACTGCACCTCAGTTGTGGCTATGGGTCCAACCCAGGCCCTCGGACCACAACCTCCACCCGCTCCTCCCCACCTGCTCTGCCTGCCGCTCACACTGCAGGGCCCTGAGCCCCGGCTCCTCCTCCGACAGCTGCAGCAACCACCTCTCGTTCCCAGCACTGCCGGAGAGGCCAGGACCCTCCAGACAGCCTTTTGGGCAACTTCCAAAGCAAGGCGTGTAGAAAGAAAGAGGGGCTGTAAAAGAGACCTTTCAGAGCAGAGCCGAGCTCCCTCACCTTCCCTGAATAGGAGCCGCCTAGAGAGCGCGCCGCAGCCTCCTCCGGTTGCTCTCCGCGGAGGGATGTTTCCCCCAGCTGTCTGTCAGCGGCGGCGGGAGGGGGCTTGGAAAGCCTGCAGGACAGGCAGCAGTGGGAACATTGCACATTCACCCGGAGGAGGCCACACACGGAGACAGCGGGAACACACACACACACACACGCACACGCACACACCACACACCACACGCGCGCACGCTCACACACACACAGATACGTGCAAACAGAAAGAAATCGCCATTCAGCCCATCTTTCAACACGAAGCAAATGCACGGCAAACAGGGCAAACTCGGCTTTGTCGGCGGTAGCCTCGGGTCTTTAGCCGGGAATCCGCGCCCCTGGTAGACGTTAACCCTTCCTTCCATCCTCCCCTGACAGAAAAGGGAAACAGCTCTGAGCGGGGCCGAGTGTCCCCAGGGACGGTGCTTAGAGCGCAGGGACGAGGAGAAGCGGCAGCCGCCAACCTGAAACTGAAAATACTACTAAGCGTGGGCGACTTCAGTGCCGATTGTTCAACTCGAACCCCGGCTTTAATAAGGGTATGAAGTTACTGCAAAGAAATCCGCTCAAATGCAGTCATGGGATTATTCAGCCGCGGCCCCGGTAGAAACGCCGATTCTGACCTCCGAGCCTAGAGGGGGAGGGCCCGGCTCGGAAGGGCCCCAGTGACCAGGACAGCGGGCCGGTGTGGGCGGTCTCCTCTGGACACCTTATAATCTTTCATAATGAACGTATTACTACTTTGAACCGTCATGAAAACATCCTCCTTGTAGGTAAAGTATTTCGGATTCAGCCAGGTGGCTCCTCCACCCAGACCCCCCAGAGCACTCAGCAGCACGGGGAAAGGCAGCTCAGCTCCGATTGTCAGCCCGGAGTGGGGGGCGGCGGCGGGGAATCCCCGGGGAGCTCGGCAAAGCATGTGCCCCCGGGGACTTGTCGGATGGGGGGGAGGGGGCTGTGTAATCGGAGCCGCTCGGACCACACACCGCGCCAGTTGTTGGAGCCCGGGGCCCTTTTGCAGGCTTTCCGCGGGGCTGTCCTGTGTCACATCCTGTCACCCGGTCCTATGGAGGCTTACTCAGTGGCCTTCATCAGGGCAGGGTGAGAAACAAGCTGTGTTTTAGGCTCTCAACCAGGAAATCCAAAGTTTCACACGGTTATCTGGGAGGAAAGGGCCTGTGGTTGTGCTGCAGAAATCATTCCGCCAGTTGCCTTGAAGCAGTGACTGAGAAGTGAGGGGTGGGTCCCCCGCTTGTCTCTGTCTTTAAGACAGTGTGCAGGGACAAGATGGTCAGCCAAGGGTCCCGAAGTGTGCGAGGTGTGTCACCAGAACCTGACCTGACACTTGCAAACCTCAGGCACTTGGCATCCCGGTGGCTGGCCATGTAGTTAGTAGGCTACTGTAAGGAGTCTCTGACCTGGTCTCTGACCAGGTCACATGTCACTCTGAATGCGGTGTGAGATGAAGCAGGATGAATATGGACAGTGACACCCTGCACGAAGGACCTGGAGCATGAGATGGTCTGGTTTGCAAAACGGCCTCTCTATATGTTGCTGGATTAGAACCGAAAGCTGTACCTGGGCACCCAGATGGTATTGTCAAAACTTAGCCTCTTTCTGTCCCTCTCCGGGTTTAACTTTTCTTTATGTTATTTCATCAGGCATATTTATGATGAGAGACAGATGCTGGGAGCTTGAGGTGGATCCTCCATTCTCTCAGAGACAGGAGACAGTCTCTGGTGACAATTCAGATAAAGCATCCCTGAAATGAATGTTCTTCGTCAGACTGGGGTCTCATACTGGAAGCTGGCCCAGTCACTGTGACATGCAGGATCCACTTGCTCCGTATTGATTCAGATGTCCACTCCTGAATCATCTTGGAAGGCCTGGAGAGTCCATACTCTTGATTGGCAAGACCTGATCAGGTGTCCAACATGAACCAATCACTGAGGCCATAACCAATCTGTGCTCTGATTGGCCAGGCTTGACCTGGGTGCCTACTCTACACCCAGAAATACAGATTTAAGAGCAGGGATGGAAGAAGTCTTCTCCAAAATCATGGATTCTGTAACTAGAAAAAAAAAAGTAATTTCAGGGAGAAAAAAAACTAATGTCTAATTCAGCAGAGAATTATCAACAGACTAATATTCACAGACAGTCATTGTCATAGTCATAATAAATTAGCTGAGCCAATGCTTCTCAACCTTTCACGTGTCTTTATTCAGATAGAAAATTCTAGCTGTGGTCCCAGTAGAGGCCTAGCTGCACTCACAGAATGTTAGGCCTAAAAGGGACCTTTGAGGTTGGTATCCACCCCTTGGACTGCTGCTGAAGACAAACTCCAGAGTGCCTCGACATCATGGTCAGGATTTCTCTGCATAGTGTTTTCTTGGTTCAACCACTCCATTTTCTACTAAAGGACGGCACAGCGGTGGAGTCCCCAGCTGGCCTCCAACTCAGCGTCTTCTGTGAGAGGTTGCAAGTCTCAGCTGGAGTCTGTGTGGTCATTTATTGCCGCATCATAAACTATCCCAGAATCCACTGGCTTAAAACAATGACATGTGGTTATGTCACATGGATAAGTGTAGGTGAAAGCCAGGCTTTCACTAAAGTTCTACCAGGCTGGCTGATTGTGACTCCACCTCAGCCCAAAGCAGAATTGCCTCTTCAGTCAATCTACGATGACCGCCTCTGCATGCTTCAACTGATCTGTGACCGTCCCCACTCATATGTTTACGCCCTCTATCATTAACTATAAAAGTGACTGTATTTTGTATTAAAGGTGGAACAGTTCTGGAAACGCTCCCTGGAGTCTGCGTGGTGACTCTGCGCCCTCACCCTCCCAGTCTGGGCCTCCGAACCTGATCCTCGGCTGCGTACCACCCTGAAGCCGAGGACGAGAACACATAAGCAATCTGGACATGGCTTGGCAGGAACCTACCCTTCTGGGCCTCTCAGAGGCTGCCATGAAGGTGTGGACTTGGGATTCACTTCAGATGGGGCCCCTCTGTGGCTGATGGCAGGACTCAGTTCCTTGCTGATTGTTGACTTGGGGTCATCCCTACTTTCTTCCCTGAAGGACTCTCTAGCTTGGTAGCATGATTCATCAAGGTCAGCAGAAGGCAGACAGAGAAAGAAACAGAGGAAAAAGAGAGAGAGAGAGAGAGACCTTTGGCAAAGAGGAAAAGTGTAATCTTGTGTAACCTAATCTCAGACACAAGTCACCAGGTGTAGACGTAACAACTCAGGTTCAGGGCAGATTCCACTGAACGTGTCTGCTCTGAGGTGGGAGACGGTAACTGTCACATGCCACGGAAGAAGCCAGCCAGCCCCAAGGTCCCTGGACTTCACACTTAGGATTTCTCTGCGTAGTGTTCCTTTGGTTTGTCTGTTTTCTGATAAGGGACAACAACAGCACGTCCTCGGCCTGTTACTATGTAATTTATTCTGAATACCAAGGCATTGTTCCTTTCCGTCCTGCCTTCTGCTCCTCAGGGTTTCCCTGTATTAGTGACTCTTCCTGAAGAGGTCTCTTTCTTTCTCCTCCCACAGAGGGTAAGTGCATTCCAGGTAAGACCACATGCCACACACATGTCCTTATTCAACTGACTTTAACTCCATTTCAAGCCTCCAGGCCCTCCCAGACATGGAGAAGAGAGTTTTCACCTGAGAAATGTAGAGCTGGAAGTGTTTACCAAACCTGGAGAGGCTCCAACCGGGAGCATCAGTAGAGACAGCATTCACTGACACAGTGGCATTTGCTGTGAGGACAGTTCTCTTGGGAGGACAGTTCTCGTGAGACACTCTCTCATGGGTCTTTCTAAATTAGAGAAAATTCTAACCACTCTGCTCCGGCCCCACTGACACAGGACTGCCCTGCAGAAGGTAAGAATGCTTCTTCTGAGACCCAGACTAAGCAACGCGACAGTGTCTGGGGCACAGAGTCAGGATGACTTTGGTGAAACTCACACACTGCTCTGCAAACACACAACAGAAAAAGTAAATATGCTAACACAGACCTCCTTTGTCCAGCTTCCTGTGTCCACTTTGTGTGTTTCATTACACAATTTCTTTACAACCACCCCTTTCCATTTTGGCATGGAGCTCTAGCGGCCATTTTGAAACTGCTAAATATTTGAATCATTTATGTCTTGTCATTTCCTTCCTTCTATCTTTCTTTCTTTCTCTTTTTCTTTGTCTCTCCTTCTTCCTTCCTGTCTTCTTCCCTCCCCTTTCCTCTCTTCCTTCTTTTCCTGCTTCTTTCCTTTCCTTGTCTTTCTTTTCTTTTTCTGTCATGCTATCTCTCTGTTAATCTTCTATACCCACTATAAACACATCTGATGTTTCCAAAGCAATAGCAGCCTTCACAGGAAGGAGATGGGCAGAGGGCCCACCACACTCTACACATTTTTCAGTGGAGGAATCCCTTGCTATGTGGACAGCCCTCACCAGGGGATGAAACTGACCTTTTCAAGTAGGAAGCATTGAAATGTCCTACTTCTATTCCTCCCTGATCCCTGAAAATGATTTCTCCTCTATCTTCACAACTGGTTTTTGAACAAACCTTTCATGCTTCTTGAAGTCTCAAAAATGTTGACAGTTCTTCCTCAGGTATTCCCTTGGAAGAACTTTGATTATGTAGCTCCATGCCCACTTCTCTGACTTCCAAGACCAGTCATTGCATGAGTTGTCTAGAACAAAGTGCCAGAGACTAGGAGGTTTAAACAACAGAAATTTATTCACAACTTCAGAAGCCAGAAGTCCAAAGTAATGGTGTTGGCAGGGCTGGCTTCTTCTGTGTGTGGTCTTCATTCTTTATATCTTCACTTCTTCAGAGTAGATTAGAGTTCCTTGTAATGACTTAATTTTCATTCAATCGCCTCTTTAAAGATCCTACATCGGTATCGCCTCCTTCTGCACTACTGAGATTAGGACTCTGACATACGTGCTTCAGGTGCATAATTCAGCCCATAGTCGCCATCCCATCCCATTCCCAGGTGGGTATTCGTGCTGTGAGGGCTGAGCAGTGCACTGCAGGACACTTAGAATCAGTCATGGCCTCTGTCAAGTAGCTGCCAGCAGCCCTTCCCAGATGTGACAATCACAAGTGTCTCCAGATGTGGTCAAATCTCCCAGGAATGCTAACTTGCTGCTGTTTGAGACAGCACTCTTCTAGAGAAAGGGTAGACCACAGCAGTGAAGAGTAGGTGTGGCTCTCCTCATTCATTCGTTTACTACGAGTGAATTTGATTAGTTAACATGAGCAAGTATCAAATACTCTCAGTGAACTAACTACTACTGTTCTCTCTCTTTCTCTCATTACCCCATACAGACACACATTGCTTCACAGCCCGGATCTGTGCTTTTGGGTCATTTTTTCCCTGTATGGACATCACAAGATGGACCAACAAGACAGCAGTGACATCATGAGGCAGTGTAAGCCGAGGGACTTCTATTCTGTGCTGTCCACCTTTGACCAAAGCATTATGCAGTACATGGCTGTCTTTGCCTACGTGGGTTTCTTCCTCCGTTTCTGAGCCCACAAGGCAGGGACCTGGAAACCCGAGAAGAATGAGGCAGGTGTCAGTCACTGGTGCTGGAAGAGGACATCTGTCCCGTATCTGTGGTGCTCAGGGACACATCCTTAGTGCAAGGGTTTCGGGCACATAGTAGGTGCTCAGTTAATTCCCTTATTATTGAAAATGCAGGAAGACTTCCTGTCCACTCTAGCTCCTTCAATTCGCTTTTTGTTTTCAGTTAACCTCCCCACCCTCCTTTTATTCTTTCTTGTGAAATTTTGACAAAATCAGAAAACAGACGTGGCTACTCTCCCTCTCCAGATGGGGCGGACTGTCCGGGTGGCCACCTGTGCGACTAGTCAGGCCTCCTCTTTCCCCACTGGCTCCATTCCTCCCTGGCCAAGGGGCTCCAGGGCCATCTCACCTGAGCCATCACCACAAGCCCTGGCCTTTCCATTGTGTGGCTTGCAGGAGCCTCTGTGGCCACGCTGCCTGTCAAGAGGCAGACTCAGCCTTCCCAAGAGCCATGACTGTCACCACAGTGACACCACAATGGACGCGCCAAGCACTTCACCTGTCAACCGGGCGAGAAGGAAGGTTCCAGTGGCCCCTGAAGGGCACCCCACAGTGATCTGCATCCGGGCCCCTGTCCTATTCTGTTATCGCGCTGCATTGGTTCTCTGCTGCACCTCCCCAAGGTGACCAAAGTACCACCGATGTGGGTGCTAGAGTCACATGGACACTCTACATGGGTCTTATTCCCACAGTGGCATGAGCAGAATGAGGCTGTTCACCAAAACTGTAGGGTTAGGAAGGGAACAAAGCGGCCATCTCCCCAAGGTCTGAAGTTATCCTGTTGACTGCCTTTATTTCTTCCCTCCTCACTGGCCAGGAAGACCCAGCTACTCCGTGTGTGACCTCGATCTTTAAGAGGACTCCGTTTCTAGTAGGATGAGTCAATGACCTGATGTGTCAAGTCTAGGTGAACACAAAATGTGCCTGGCCTTCTGTTCCCGCCACATTATATCCCTGATAAAGACACACGCCCTAAGCCTTTCCCTCAGCAAATACGACTGTTTCCTACAGCATGTAAGTCTGGCTTGGATAAATAATATGGGGCTGAAAAGTCAGCTTTCAGATTGAATTTAAACCCTTTTAAAGAGGGCAAAAAACCCTACCTAACGTTAATTGCAGTTGTTTTTGTTTATTTGGTACTGGGAATTGAACCTTTACACTAAACTACATCTTCAGGCTTTTTTCTTTCCTTCTTCCCTCCCTTCCTTCCTCCCTCACTTCATTCCTTCCTTCCTCTTCTTTTCTTTCTTTCTTCCTTCCTTCCTTCCTGACACCCTCCTGCCTCAGCCTCCAAGAGTGCTATGATCACAAGAGTGTGCCACCATACCTGACTAACAAAGGCATGAAAATTTCTATGAGAAATATGATTCAAGATTCCTTAAACAGTGTTTCTTTCTTTTTCATCTTCCTTTTTCCCCTCTCTCCCCATTCTCTAGTTCTTTTTTTTCTCTTTTTTTGGTAGAATCGGGGGTCAAACTCAGGACCTTACACTAGCCAGGCAGGCACAGCACCACCGAGCTACATCACCAGCTGTACCTCCAATTCATATTGAAAAAGCCTACATATGTTTTTTTACATCCAAGTATTTATCTTATACTTAAAACTTTGTGCTTTTATTCGCAAAAGCAGGTAAGATGTATAAAATAATTTAAATCCCAGATACGGTGGTACCTCAGTTCACAAACTTAATTCTTTCCAAGATTTGGGTCGCAAAATTCATTCCACCTGAGCTACCCCTGTAGTTAGAAAATCCCTGTTTCTCCAGAAATCGTTACTAAACACCTCTCATCATTTCATCAAAGAGCAAATTCTATTCTATAACACAATCACTTGAAGTCAGAGAGTAGAGACACTATTTGAAACTAACCAGAACTGCTACCTCCTGGGTAGAAAATCACCTGGCTACTTATCGCTAAAATCATAATCTGGACAGGAATGATATTGGAGATCCTGACAACATGTTCACTGTAGGTCTGAGTTCAGGCACGCGGTGCTGTGTTTTTTCTGGAGTTTTGTTGTTTTGTTTTTGTTACCGGAAATCAAACTCAAGACTCTGCACCTTCCAAGCAGGTGGCGGCATCACCGAGCTAAATCCCAGCCCGCTCTGTGTTTCTTACAAGTGTTATCAACGCTCCCAGTGTAACAAATACACTCTGAGAAGATAAACTGTTGGCACAGAGTAAATGAGCAGGTCCCCAAGTTTACTAAACTTTAATATGTTAATGCATTTTAAAATCAGGATATAGTATCACATCTATAATCCCAGCATTCTGGGTGGCTGGGGCAGGAGAATCCAAGTTTGAGGCCAGTCTGGTAAACCTGCAAATTTAGCAAGACTATCCCAAAATTGGAAGAAAGAAGAAAGGAAGAAGAGAGACAGACAGACAGACAGAGAGGAAGAAGGAAATGAAAGAATAAGGGGTCTGCCAATATGTGTTAAGGGAGAAAGTCCTGAATTCAATCTTCAATAACCTCGTCTAGCCAAAATTAACGCTTTCGAATCCAAGGAACTATTCTTTTAAATATTCTTCTCTACGTCACCTCTGCTGTAATCAAATCCAAAGGTACGGTTCTCTGAATGATGCCCTCTTTACCATTATCCCTAAGCCAAGAGCTCACGTGGCTTTAATGCTACAGTGACTTGGTTCACCCTCTCCCACTTCCTGGTAGAGACTGTAGGGTTCTAAACTCGGTCTTGGACTGTGAGTCCTCCTCCTGTCTGGTCACGGAGCGAGTCAGGGTCAGGGTCAGGGTAGGGTTAGCCTGTAGGTTGTGAAGGCAGAGCCCTCCTCAGAGGAAGGAAACTCCTGCTGCCCAAGGGGCGGCTCCTGAACTCCAGCTCCATGAGTATATCGTGTACACAAACTGAGAAACACACAATGCCGTCACTTTAGAGAAGGTTCAAATGCTCACCACACTATCTGAGCAAGGGATCCATTTCTCCCCATATTGACATCTGTTTAATGCTTACCAAGCACCTATCCTGTGTTGGTGTCAAGACTGGGCTAAAGATGAAGATAGCACCTACCCTGCCCCCAAACTTCACCAGCCAAGGGCAGAGGTAGCAGGAAAGAACGGTGAACTAGACAGTGAGATAAAAGTTGGGTAGAATAATATCAGAGGCCCAGTGCAAAACTGCAGCCTCAAACTGCTGACTGAATCTGCCCTGGAATACAGTACCTGCTTCCGGGGGTCTTGGTATTCACGACTCAATTTCTCCCCAGTCTTTTCTAGCACAGACTCTGGTCTTCAGCTGTTCCTGTTTGCTCCAATGGGGTCAGCTTCTGGCTGTGAGACCTCCTCCTTCCCTCGTCCTCAGGCCCGATGGACCCTCCACTGGAGAAAACCCAGCACCCGCACCCCAAAATCACCTTCAGTCGCCGACTGGCAGACCACCACTAGGGGGCAGTGTGGCGATGTTGGCCTTTGCACGCTCAGTGTAGGTTGGCCATCACCCTGGGATTGAGAATTGCATAGTTGAGCAAGGAAATCAATTCTTCATTTTTCTTTGTTTTTAAAAAAATACATATTACTGCTACAAAAGACTACTTCAGCTTTACACATAGGCTTTAAAAAATAAAAACTTTGTTACAGAGATGCAAGATCTGAGTTATCCAAACCAACAATTTAATCTTGCTTATTTATTTCTAGCCCTTAAAGACATAATGTCCTATTTGTGACAACCATGTTAAAAAGTTTTATCATTTGGATTTCAAAGTAGAATGAACCAAAATAGAAATGTCTTGAGATTTCCTTACAGTTTAATTTTAGCCTTCCGTGGACATATTGATTATTATGATGGAGCCCAGTCCCGAGACCGTGGCTTCACCAAGCCACCCTCTGACATTTTGTTAACAGCTGCTTTCTGGTGAGTAGAACTTCTATGAATAAAAGAGCAACAGAGCTTGGGCAGGGGATGTAGCTCAGTGGCACCACGCCTGCCTGGCAAGCTGGCAAGTGCAAGGTTCTGAATTCAATACCCAATAATGCGCACACACACACACACACACACACACACTAGCAACCGAGCTTGGCAGAAAATACCAACTCTCCAATAATTAATGGAGATCATTCTCCTTTTGCTCACTGGCAGGTTATGGAGAAACTACTAGTCAATAGTAAGGTATTGACTCATACTCCTTCTTATACACTGTTTTCTCGCTCACTTGTGGGATCATTTTTCCATAATTCAAATCAAAGATGCAAGCAGCAAGAGTTGGAGCCAGGGATATACAAAAGAGGATCCAGGTGAGAGTTTAAAAAAAAATGCAAGATTCCTGCCAAACTTCCCTGCAGACAAATTCCTCTCAGAACCCAAATTTGGCAAAAATTTCAACACTATAAAAATCACCATAGCTGGGTTTCTGATTTCATGTTCCCCTGAAACTATATGGGAGGTAGTTTGGCTCTGGTGGGGGTTTAAGAGCAGAAATGATAAATGCCAGTCTTAAATGCTAACATGCATTACCATGAAAGCTTGTGGAAGCTGGCTGCTTTCCTCCTTTGACTATGTAAGTAATTATTTAACATGTATAAGAATCTCTGAAAGAGAGGCAAAGTTATACTGTTATTCTTAAAATTATTTTTTCTGTATAAGATGTAAAATTTTTAAAAATTTGTACTCATACATCTTTGCAGTACCTAAGGATTAGGTTCATTGTGGGGAATGGTACATTTTTAAATTTTTTTCCTTTTCTGTTTTTCTTTCCCACTTCAACCCTTCCTTCATCTCTTTATTCCCCTCCTCAAATTTTACTTTTAGAAAATTAATAAGGTTTTTTTCAAAGAATTCTAGTAACAATGACTGGAAGCTAAATATTTTTGCAACAATGACAAGAAATAAATTTGTATTATCTCCTTTGGGCTTTCAGAAATTTCCTTTGCTTTGCCAAAAAGGAGTGGGAAATAATTTTCTAGGCTTTTATCTAATATCTGCCCACTCAAGCTAAGATGGTTGTGTCAACCAGCTTTCTGCAGCTATAACAAATAATGACCAACTTAGAGAATCAAGTAAGAGGGAGGAGTTTGCTTTGGCTCAGAGCGTGGAGGTTCTGGGCCGCGGCCAGTTGGCCCCACTGCTGTGGGCCAGCAGCGTCAGCTCCGGGGCGTGGGGGAGGCACCGCTCTCAGCGGATGAGGCTGCGCGCCACTCGGGAAGTGAAAAGAGGAGACAAGGTCCCCATGGTCCCTCTAAGGTCATACCCCAGGGACCCAACCTGTTTCCTCTAGGTGTCACCTTTTAAAGTGTCTCCCAATGGTGGGGCAGGCTGGGAACCAAACTTTCAACCCACAGGTGGCTGGAGGAGTCTTGCACAGACTAGAGAAAATTTTCAACCATACTATTTTATTTTGAAATCAACCTCAGAGTTACTCCAACCACCCTGCCCCTGATTTTGCAATTACCTGTGATGGTTATTGGGTTAGCTGCAGTGTTCCCATGTTTCCCTGCTCTTAGTGGAAAAGAAACCCAAAAACAAACTCCAACATGGATATATCGCATAAAAATTCACTTTTTAACCAACTCCATGTTGAATACTATCAATGTGTTTTAATCCAAAATTGAGATTTGTGAGTTCAGAAATGCCTGGCATACTTTAGGGAATTTTAGCATTGAGAGTTTCCCTTCCCTCTCACAGAGTTAATCCCTCCACCCTCACTCCCAAAAAAAGATGCCCAGGAAGGATGAAAACATCAAGTTATCATTATTTGTGGCCTGGATCAGGAACATAACACTTCAATAGACGCTGCTTGCCACCAACGGCCACCAACAGCCACTTTGGATGCTCTGTAACCCGAACCTCATACTTTCAAGCCTTTGAGAGGAGTGCAAATGACAGTCAGCTAAACAAATAATTTGCCCCCAAGTGTTTATCAAGTCCCTCCCACGACCACTTCCATTTATAGCTTATAAACGGTTATTAACTGGCTCCTTCACATCTGATAACTGGGCCCCAGAACAGGTGGCCCGGAGGGCAGACGATTAGAGGCCTCCCTGGGAGGCGCAGCGTGCTGGCCTGTGGGTGGTCTTCCTGCCTGAGCCCAGTGCCCGCAGGAGAAGATATTGTCGAAAGCCTCCAGTTTAGGAGATGACAGTCTGTGTTGTCTGTTTGTGTAAAGTACTGTCCAAGTTACAGCTGGCTTTGCTTTCTGACCAGTAAACATTGCCAAGAAGGGTTGAAAGTTCAGCATCCTCGGTCCCCCCAACCCAGTACCCCCCCCATCTTGGGCAAACAGTCCTTCCTGCTCTTGTTTCAGGGACTCTTAGAGGGCTTGAATCTCTGAGGTTTTACACAAACCCCATCCAGGAGATGGAAGCCGGAAGGGTACACCCCATCGGAAGGAGGGAGTGTTTTTTTAGTGCTTTGGTTCCCTGGGATTTTGTTCTTGCAAAAAAGAAATAAAAGCTTTTCAGGTCTCACAACTTGCTTTTCTCAGAACTAGTTGCTGGTAGAATAGACCACAGAGACATCAGATCCTCAGTCTTCTTGGTGTCTCTCAAGCAGAGGCCATAGGAGGCTAGATATTAGGCCAGGGTTTCCTAATCTCAGCTCAGACATTTGGGGCCAGCTGCCTCTTGCTTGGAGAGTTGTGCGATCTTGTGCTTTTTACAAAACATCATCCCTGACCCCTTCATCAACTAGGTGCCAAAGAAAACCCTCTTTAGTTACAGCAGAAGGAAAGCAAAGGTCCCCCAGATATTGTTGAGGATAAAATTGTTCCCAGTAAGAGTTTATTGAAATATAAATTAACTAAAAAGCAACTCCCTGGGCTACCCTAACAGGGCAGTAAAGATTTCATAACACTAGAACAGCTTGCTGAAGCTCTGTAGAATTGATTCTCAGTAAATATTTATCAGTTAGCCAAAGGCATGTTTTTCCTCTAGAAAAATAAGCAGTTATCAAAGAACAAATCAACAAGTAGGTAATTACAGAAAATAAAAACTGAAAAAAATACTTTTAAATGGGTTTATGCTCCAAATTGGAAGAGATACTGGATTAATGATGAAATGATTGGTCAGGATGCTGAAAATAATTGTTAATTATTTTCTAGTAATTGTTAATCACTTTCTACGGTTAACATGTGCATTATTTCTTGATTGCCACAGAGGAAGCAGGTCTCTCCTCTCCATTTTTTAAGGGGAGGATCTCAGCCCTGTCCAAAACTCACCCAGGGTTGTCTCCAGAAGATTCTCTCTCAATCATTTTCTATTCTCTGACGGCACAAAACACCGGAACAGTGAGCATTATAAAGTAGGCAAAGGACCTAAATTCAGAAATTGATACTACTAATAAAAATAACGGTGCTTAGCTATTGCCTGGTAGGAGGCGGCCCCACCTAAGTACACTGCAAACATTCTCTCCTTGTTAACCACAAAGCTGTCCTGTAGGAGAGTGACTTCACTGCACACTGAACTGGCTGAAGATTACAGAGCACGACAGGATTTCAGCTCCTCCGTGGCTCTGGAGTGCAGATCTCCAACTTCCGCTCGAGGGACGCCAGCCACTGCTTGGCAAAGGGCAGCTTGTTCCTCCGGGAACAGGCTCTGGGAGCTGCCCCCTTAACCCACAACCACTCGAGGCCTCGCTCTGTTTCCCAGCCAACTCAGGGGCGAGCATCTCAGTAAAAAAAAAAGCTTCTCAGACCTTCCGAGAGATACTGTGATCTTCTTCCTCCTTTCCTTGCCTCTCATCCAGCCCTCTTTTGTCTCAGGCCTTGTCCCACCAATAAAGGGCAGTAGGGAATCGCCTGATATTTACTGTCTCCGCAGTGTGTGGCTGGTGTTTTCCATTATGGGGAGAGGTAGCTATAGGGGCGAGCAGCATGTCTTCTAGAAGTGCTTTCTAGAGGTGTGGAAGACACCACTCACTAGTGGCCTGATCAGTGTCTGTGGACCTGGCTCCTCATGATCCGGACTTTACGATCTTGACTCTCTACCTCCGGTCTGTATGGCAGTGCCAGTCATCTACTACATGTGCTTGTACTGCAAGATCTCACACCT
Organism: Petromus typicus; assembly: GCA_004026965.1. Taxonomy (NCBI): domain Eukaryota; kingdom Metazoa; phylum Chordata; class Mammalia; order Rodentia; family Petromuridae; genus Petromus; species Petromus typicus. The sequence goes on along the minus strand of PVIR01010789.1, from coordinate 19,942 downwards.
CTGTTGGGCTCCTGCTGCTCTGAGGACTTCACGGCCTTCAGCAGGAGCCCAGGCCCTGCGTAGATGTTAGCTAGCATGTTCCTTCCTTTGGCTGGCTGTAGACCTGACTCCCTGGGGCTCAACTGTGATCCCTGTGCTATACTGTATCCACAGCTTCTGAATCCATGGATTAAAAATGTTTCTTAAAAAAGCAACTGTTAGGGCCTGGGATTTAGCTCAGTGGTGCCTACAAGGTCCTGAGTTCAATCCTCAGTATGGAAAAATTTAGAAATAAAGAAGCAATCTTTACCAAACATATACAGACATTGCCCTCAACATCATTCCCTACACCATGCAGTAGAACAATCATTTACATTGTAGTAGGTATGTCATGTCATCTAGAAATCAAGTATGCAGCATGATGTATGTAGGTCCCCATCCACATGCCAACTCCCCATCTACTCCAGCTACTCTCCTGAAACATGTTAACCATCACTTTCTTGATAAAGAAATTTCCATTATACAAATCATATCACACTGGTCCCCAAAAGCTGATTTTGAGACTCAGGGTTTTGGGAGTGAAGATCCCTTGGAAGTTCATCTCAGGAACCACAGTCCACAGGATGGGGAGGTGAGGCAGTGAGGGATATTGATAGTCAACCGTTTGCTGTTCTGGACATCCAGGATTTGGTCCCATTGTGAACTTCTGTGAGACAAACCAGGCCTTTGAGTTGTCCTCCCGCTGTGGGGAGGGAGCTGGGCTATTTATCCTTCAGCTCATCTTCATTATTGACTGAGGGCTTTTCCTGAGAAGTTAACTGTCTGATACGTCTAGCCTGTCCCCCGTGTGGTCTCAGCCTGTTCTAAGAGCCAGAGAAAACCCTCGGGAGGAGCTGGAGTTGTCTTTGTTAGTGTCAAGAGAGCGAGTTCCAAGGAACGTGAGTTACAAATGAGATGTGAGAAGCTTCAAGTCTTGCAAGATGGTCAAGGTAGTGGGGACACTGGTGTCTCTGGGAAACCTAGAGCACTGAGGATAGTGTGGTTAATTCAGAGCCCTATTTCCACTCAGAGCCAAGTAGTTTTTCCTACACTAGAGAATATCTTTAAAGACCTAAGGAATTGTTATTTTGGTCTCAAGGACTCCATTTAAGATCTTTTTTTTTTTTTGAGAGAGAGGGTCTTGGTTTGCAGTTTAGGCTGGCCCTGAGCTCAGTATGTAGCCCAGACAAGGCTCCAGCTCATAGCAATCCTCCTGCCTCTGCCTCCCTAGTGTCTGCCCTCTGAGATACCAGCAGACTTCCTCATAGAAAGATATATGCTTTTGGGCCCACTTGCCTACAGATCCAGCCCCAGCTATGGCAGCACCTCTCTGACCCACACGTCCACTCCCCACACTGCCCTTTAGGCCTGGCAGCCTTTGAGTGTCACTGGCCCTGTGTGGTACCAGCATCCCTTGGAAGGTCCCTTTATCGGGCTATGGCTTTGGAAACTGTTTCTTTATTCAGCTTACAGGAGTCAGCTGCTTTCTGCTGGGATTACAGCTACAAGCCACGAAGTCTGGTGCTGTGGTATGTGGTACTGATTGCTGGTGGGTGTGATCACCACACCTGGCATTGTTGTACATGGTTACCAGGGATTGAATTTGGGTCCTTGCACTTGCAAGGCAGGCGCCAGAACCACTGAGCTAAATCCCTGGCCCAAGATCCTTTTCTTTTTTAAAATTGAATTCTTTATTGGTACATTTTATATACACATCACAATCGCACTCGACACTGGTAATTTGTACCAGTATATTTAAGATCTTTCTATGATTAGAATAAAAATGTTTTTATGCAATGTACTTCCTGTTGCTATTTTTAACTCTGTAGCTCCAACATCTATTTCATTAAAAACAACATGTAGTTTCTTTTCATCACTGATGGAAACACTAAACATCATTTCTTTTACTAAGGAGAGTAACATCATCTTTTTTTTGACTATTGACCAAACGTTGGAATAACTACTGATCTTGCTAATCGGCTATGGAAGCACTAAAGTCCAGCCTGGTGGACAGAAGTAAATGGCCATGAAATAGTAAGAACCATTAGCAGGTAAAACAAAATGAGGCAAATAAACACCAACAAAACAAAACAAAAGCTTGTAGGCATTTCATGGATGCGTAATGATGTTGACGGTTTTTTTCTCCTGACTCTAAACGACATCCCATCCCCAGCTCTGTGGGTGTTTTTTTAAACTTTGAAACTGTTGTACTTGGCCCTAAGGAGGAGTGGGAACAGAGATGGTAGCTGGTGGCCGCGGGGATCTGGGCGTTCATGCCTCCTTGGGGAGGACAGGCCAGGTCTCAATAGTCCTTCTCCAGAAGAAGCTGTGGGTTGTAAGGAGGCCAGGAGATGCTTGTTCTTGAGGTGGGTCCAGAACTCCAAGGCCAGGAAACCTCAAAGGCAGCTGGGCCCTTCCCCAGAACCACCAAGAGGGAAAGCAGAGCCACTGTGGTCATGGGCCAAGAGCGTATTCTGCGGAGTGCCCACCCTCTGGGGCCGCTTGCCTCCCAGGAAAGGATTGCTGTCCTCCACCTCCAGAAATTCGTCTCCAGGCAGCAAGTGGGACGCTGATGCAGGACGGATCCTGCTGTCCACCATCTCTCAGGCCTCGAACCTTCTTGGCCTCCTCCACCAGAGCAAGCCCGCTTTCAAAGGGCTGCTACCTTCAGGAAGGTCGACACTTTTTCCAGTAGGTATTTAGTGTTTCATAGGCAAATTGTCTGTTGATAATTTTTGCCCATTGTTCTGTAAAAGCATTGTCCTTTTCACATTAATTTGTAGGATTTTTTTCATGAGTTAGTGAGAATAAACATTTATTGTTCATTACAGTTGCAAATACTCTTTCAGTTATTTCTAAAAAACTTCTGTGGCATTTTATGACACATAGAATTGTATATTTTTATGAAGTGATAGCCACGGTCTTTAGTTTTATTATTCTTGACTTTTATGTGACTAGATGAATATCTACCTGTGCTTTTCTAGTTCATTTAGGTTTTTATTTTACACTCTTCAAACCATCTGGAATGTATTTTGGTGTGAAGTAGAAAATGTACTTTTCTTTTTCCAAATAGTTAACCAGTAATATCAGCCACCAATTACTTAGTATTCCTTCCTTCCTTATTTGTTAAGAAGGTGGAGAACTTTATTCTCTAAAACAGTCTGTGTGGATTTACTTTAAGTGAGGAGAGAGCTTTATTTCTGAGGGTTGACTATACGTGTTTGTTGGGAGCCGGGGAGGACTGGGATGTGGGATTCAGGAAGCCCTTGAGCGGCTAATTACCAGCTGAGGGCTAAAGTACCCAGGGTGGAAGCAAAAGTCCTGAGGCCACTTTGGGCGCAGGGAGTGGAGGGAACAGAGATGGAGGAAGAGTCGTGTGGCAAAGCTCCGAGGAAGCACGTCATCCAGCAAAGGAGCATCCCCTGGGAACTATGCGAGCATTCAACTTTGGGATGAGAACTAAATTTTCTACAGATGAATTTCTTTTTTTTTTTTTTTTGAGAGAGGGTCTTACTTTATGGTTCAGGCTGGCCCTGAGCTCAGCCTCAAACTCACATCACAGCAATCCTCCTGCCTCTGCCTCCCGAGTGCTGGGATTACACTGAGCCACCACAGCCGGCACTGGTATGTGGTACTGACTGCTGCTGAGCATGAGTCTCCACGCCCAGTATTGCATGTGGTTGGGTGGGAGGGATCGAACCCAGGCCCTTGTGCTTGCAAGACAAACGCTGGAACCACTGAGCCAAATCCCCAGTCTACAGATGAATTTCTTAAAGGCAATCTATAGTCACGCTCCTCTAACTCTTTGTAGCATATTCACTGGAAACCACCATGTGCTATATAATGATATTTCAAACGGTGAGACCAAATATACGGCAGTGGTCCCGTAGGAATAGAACAGAGCCAGGAGATTCCTCTGGGCTGATGATGTCCTCGATATTGTCAGTGCAAACAAACCTCCTGTGCTGCCGGCTGTATACAAGTACAGCACACAAATTACATCTGCAACACTTGATAATCATGATAAGGCTCTTTGTTACTGGTTACATATTTACTGCACTTCTAATCACTGGGTATCTGTGTCACACTGGCAGCAAGCTCCTTCATCTTGTACTCACCTTGTCAGGTGGTAGCGGGTACCGGCTGGGTGTGGCGAGCGCTCTGCCAGACGTCAGCACGAAGTGAAGCTGCCCAGCCAGCTTCTCAGAACTCATCACAGTGATGGACGCGGCCCTTTGTTCTCTTCCAAGGCAGGCGTGCAAAGACCAGGCCATGGGGGACATGTATCTGGGCTCCATTTAGATCATCAGCAAGTACATTATTTCTATTTTATTTTACTTGGCATATATGAATAAATTCTTAAATATACTAGAATCTCTTTCTGGGATTCGGACTCCATTCTCTTCTTGTCCCATCCCCCCCAATTCTCATCATTTTAACTTTCTCTGTAACAGTTTATAAAGGAATTAAGTCAACCATAAATGATGAATTTAGGTTGTTCCAGAACATAGCTGGATGAAAAACTCACCAGTGGCCATGGCTATTAGACTTGCTGATAAGATCAGAGTAGACCTCAACAGGCCCTGATGGTAGCAGAGAACTTGGTGCCTGGACCACTGGTGCTCACAGAAGTGCATTTCCCTGGGTGAGCTGGAAGTTTCGATGAGCCGGAAGCTGTACATGAAGAGCAGAAGGCTCTGATGATGGGGTATAAGGAGTTACACAGATAAAAGTTCTCAGCATATTCTGGGACTGAAATTTCATAAATAAAAGGAAATGTATTTTCCTATTAGCAGAACGATAGGGCTCCAGAAATCATCCCAACTATATTAGGAACTTGGAACAACTTTTGATTTGGTTATGATTTGGAATTATTTGTTATTCTTTTTTTAGTTTGGACTCTTGTCTCTTGCATAGGACTTTTATTTGGCAATCTTTAAACATATTCAAAGTCCGAATTTTAAATCTGCCTTTCAAAGAAAGTACAACAGCAGTAAATGTAGAAAGAAAAGCATTTTAATAAAATTCTAACCGGCATGCATTTTCTGCCAATACATATCAAATGCATCATCATTTTTATTAGTCCTGTGCTATTTCACTGGACAGATGCTCAGTGATTTACTGAGTATGGCCTCTGATTGGGGACAGTTGACTTTTTTTCCTAATTTCTTGCTCTTGTAAACAGAGCTGGACTGAACACTTCTGTTTATAAGTTGGATCGTATAAATCAACTGCTTTAAAATGTTTGTTGGCTCCCTGTTGCCCTCAGGGTAATCCATCCTCTGGAATCTGACAGCGCAGGCCCATTGTAACCAGTCCTCATTTCTCCAGACTCTAAAATTGAGGAGTTCTTCCCAGCCTGCCCCACATCCCCCCATACTTTAAGACTCCTGTATGAACCCCCTGTCATGGTCCTCCAGGCCAGGAATACATCCTTGCTCTGAAAACGTGTGAGATTCACACCTCTCTGAACACAAGCTTCAGATGATACCGTAATTGTGTGGAGGGATCGAATCCTTTTCAGGGGTTACTATCTCTTTAGCTGAAGGCAAGTAACATTTTTTTTTTTTTTTTTTTTGAGACAGGGTCTGGCTTTTGTAGCTCAAGCTGGCCCTGAGCTCAGCCTCGAACTCACAGCAGTCCTCCTGCCTCTGCCTCCTAAGTGCTGGGATTACAGACATGAGCCACCATGCCCGGCACTGTGGTATGTGGTACTGATTGCTGGTGAGCATGAGTCTCTTTGCCCGGCATTGTCCTATGTGGTTACCGGGGATTGAACCTGGGCCCTTGTACTTGCAAGGCAGGCACTGGAACCACTGAGCTAAATCCCTTTTCTCTCTTGTCGTCTGTCAATTCAGCTTAGTACTTGGCACCTAGTATAGGTGCTGACCCAGAAAAATAGCTGCTCAATAAAATTTTTTTAAGAGAATGCATGATTAAACAGGAAAATGGAATTCAGTAACAGATGGAGTTTTTTGGGGCCGCTAATCTTTTAACTTAAACTTTCATTTTCTCTTGGTCTTGGAATGATGGGACTTCATGCATCCTTTAAATCGTGAGTAGACAGTGATCCAAGAATGATCAGAACAGTCAAGGTTAGAGCACTCTGAGGAATTTCCTTGACCCACATCTCCAGCGATAATTTTCTTACTGCTTCTATCAGAGTATAGCAAGGTCCTCCAACAGATACCCAAGACTCGGTGTCAGGGGCAGAGATATGATAGAAGAAGCAAAGCACAAAAGACTTTCTGCGAATCAGCTCACACCTGCCTCTTCAAGAGTTTCCTTATAGTTAATATTGTGAATAGAAAATATTTAATAAGAAAGAGGATGTAGGGGAAATAGCAAGGGGAAAAAGAATGTGACAGTAATAAAGAAGAAAGGAAACAAAAATTATGTATATAGGGGGTGGAGGGTTGCAGGGTGGGGGGAAGGGGAAAAAATGAGAATCAAGTCATGTCATATTCTGACACAAACTCTCAATATTGTATGTAATGATGATATGTATTCATAATGTACCAATCAAGATTTAAATTAAAAAAAAAAAAAAGAGTTTCATGTCCAGCAGTATCTGATGTAGTAGGTCTATGCACTGTTGGACCAGCCAAGAGGTCTTAGAAGCCATTGCCTTTTGAAGGATCAGAATTGTGGGAGAAAGTGGATGTGAAGGGGACTGTGAGCAGCAGTTTGGAAGACAGAAGAGTTCGCAATGAGTTTGAGAAGCTGCTAACTGGAAGCAGACAAACCCGAAGCCCAGTAAGGCTCCTGGGTGCCACCCCAACTTCTTGGCCGAAACCCACCCGTGGATGAAGGACTTTGTCTTCAGTGTCACAGGTCTTCACATTTTTGCAGTGATCCACTATAAGAGAGACATTTTACACCACCCGCAGAGTTCTCCTGTGTCTTTCAATCTTGCAACATGAGATTTTTCAGATCTACCCTATTTCATTGCTTTTTAAGTGCTAGTCATGACCCTACCCTGGTTTCAAGACCTGTGATATAAAAACCACCATCCAAAAACAACTGTAGAAAGGGAGGTTTGTGAATTTCAGGGAAGGGCGTCTAGCTGCCAAGACAAGAGGCTGTGAGGGGAGGTGCATCATGGGAGCCCCCCCGCCCCTCCGCCAGGCAGCCTGGCAGGTGGGGAGGGCTTGGAATTGGGAGTTGCTAGGAAAACAGTCGCACCTGTTCATTGTTAGTTGTGCTGAGACGGAGGAGGTGGAGGAGGAGAATTGAAAACAGAGAGAGCATGGCTGGGGAAAGGAAAAGACCTCTCACGTATCTGTCCTTTTTCGTGGGCTGTCATGAGTGAGGTAGCTGGCACGTGAAGAGAACACCATAAAAGTCGTGGCCTCTATCAAGGATTTTTGGGAAAAGGAACCTCTTCCATGTAGCTTTTCATAAACCACATCACATCAAAATCTGTCCTCCCGATGGAAGGAGTTTATTCTTGCTCTAGAGAACTGATGGGATTATAGGTAAGAGCTAAGCAGACAGCATGAACTTTTTAATAACACACAGTTCACAAATATTTTTTCTCCCACTCTTGGGAAAGTCGAAGGAAATAAATTAGAGGCACATGCCAGGACCTTCAACCTCCCTGCCTCCCACCAACTCCTAGAACAACTAAACATCAGGAATTCCTTCGCGGTTTCCTCTTTGTGTGAACGTTCATGAGCGATGGGAAAAAGATAGACTTGGGGCCAGTGCATTTTTAACTCCCTGGGAGGTATTTTTTTTTATCTAAACATGCCTTCATTTAGGCCTTCAAAGTGAAATAATGAAGCAACTTTCCCCAAGCACCATATCTTATTCTATCATCAGCTTTTTATAGACTTGAACACCACATCAATTAACACCTTTTAACTCAGGACAAAAATCCTCCTTCGAGAATAGTTCTACCCTAAAGGAAATGCAGATATGAGCAGGGCGCAACGCTGTACTGTCGCTCTGAATTTAAACACTGTCCTCTGTAAGCAAAACAGCAGCGCTAGAATTCGCGGTGAGCACAGAATATGCCCCTCCCAAAGGCAGGTGTGTGAAAAAATAATAAGTCTTAGTTTTTTATCTAAAGTGTTTTGTTTGAAGACGCTATTCCACCACATGTCAGAAGTTTAACTTCAGTCAGTTCATGATATATTCCTTTCCACATTTTCCCTCTTCCTATTTCTCTGCAGAGTTTTCTCTTACACACGGAGGCCTCCTGCATGATCCCTGCCTGAGGATAACAGACCCCTGTCAAGCTGTGGGATGTGACATCGCCCTGCTCGGGCTAGGGGTCCACGCTGTCTAGCTCATTGCACCCCCCCGCCCCCAGCCATCCAACCAGTCTTTGGCAGCCTTTATCCACCATCTATGTCTTTTTGGTGTCATGGGACTATTTCAGGATTCTGCATGAAAGTGGAAATCCCCGGAAATTATACTTGAAGCTCTTGAATGCCATCTTCCAGCAGCCCAACTTCCTTGTACTCGAAAATATGCCAGACTACCCAAATCTGATTGTTACACATATATACCTGTATCACAATGTCACATTCTACTCCATGGATTTGTACATCATTGTAGCAAACATCTTTAATATGCTAAGGTAAGGAAAGTCTACTTTCCTGGGCAGTCACTGGGCATGCCTTGGGACAGCACATGCCAGCGAAGAGGGCGAGCTAGTGTGTACCCCCGCCCCGGGCCCTCCTTGGTCTTCCCCAGAGGTGTGCCGTGCGTTGCTCCAGGGCTCCATTCAGGCAGCAGTTTACAGGGCAGGAAGAGACAGGTGCGGGAGTTGATGTGCCCTCTGAGACACCAGCAGACTTCCTCACAGAAAGGCGTATGCTGTCTGGCCCACTCGCCTACAGACCCAGCCCCAGCCATGGCGGCAGCTCTCTGGGCTCAGTCAGCCACTCCCCACCCTGCCCTTTAGGCCTGGCAGCCCTTGAGTGTCACTGGCCCTACATGGTGCCAGCATCCCTTGGTAGGTCCCTTTATCCTGCTACAGCTTTGGAAACTGTTTCTTTATTCAACTTACAGGAGTCAGCTGCTTTCGGCTGTGCCGAGGGAGATTCCTGTAGAGACATTAACTTTGAGAAAAGCCCTTCTGCTCTAGTCAGAGAGTAACTTTCCTCGGCTCTGGCGAGGGCGTGGCTGTGACCAGAGGAAGAACGCAGTCTGCACCTCAAGCAATGTCGCCTTCACAGCTCTCCTTGTGACTGCCCTACGCTGAAGACGAGGTGCCCTCCCTCGGTCCCTGGCAAGCTGTTCCTTTCACCATGTGCCTGTGCTCTGTTCTATCCTGTGTCCTCACCGAGAGCTCACGGAGGCCAGGATACATTCAAAAGGTGAGTGGCCGCCTACATCATGTCTCACTTAAAAAGACGAATCAGGCCTCTAAGCGTCTTGACCACTTCAAAAACCGAATGAGAAGTACAAGGAATAAAGCAAACAGTAGCTGAGACAGAGAGGGAGGATGGGTACAGAGTCAGGTGCCCAACAATGGGAAGCCACAGGGGCCTTGCCAGTGTGCGCCTCAGTGAAGCAGGAGCCGGGATGGCAGAAGCTGCAAGGTAGAGGAAGAGAATGTGCCCAGGCAGATGGACGAGGCGAAGTTTCACAGAAAGAGCGACGGGTCGTGAGAATAGCAGAGCCTGGGAACTGGGCCTCATGGGCACTCTGCAAGGGCACCAAGAGGGCTGGGGTGGCGCCCTTTGCTGAGTGTCACATCCGCAACATGACTAAAGTATTGTGTGCACTCAGTGGGTCTTGGGAAAGGCGCTGAGCATTCTGGTCGAGCCCGGGTGTGGTCCCTGAACAGCCCAGTTCTTCACGCTCCTGTGGTCCCGATCCTGTCTGAACAGCTATCCTGTCCTTGGATCCTGGGAGACTGCCCAGCAGGGTCGTTAGGAGATGGTCTGTGGAGCCAGTCTGTCTGGGTTTCCACTCCAGATTTGCCACTTCTTAGTTGTGTGGCCTCTGGGCAAACTCCTCCCCTCACAGGCTCTCTCTTCTCATCTATAAAATGAGGGTGATAATTGCTCTGCCTCAAGGGGTCATTGGGATGATTAAATGAGTTGATACACAGAATCATGACCGAGGCAGAGTAGGCCTGTGTCTTTGATAATACACCCTGTTCCCTCTGCTCCTGACAGGGGTTATGGGGAGGGAAGATGGGGTGACAGCAGCAGAGCCCCTGGGATCAGAGTCTGCTTCACTTTCTACCAGCTGCACGACTTTGGAACTTACCCCACCTGCAAAATGGGAATAATAATAGTGCCCACCTTGAAAAGTTGGAGGGAACTCAAGGGAAAGTGGGCAGAGAAGGCATAACAGGGCCTGGTTCACGGTCTCCAGCCAGCACAGCTGAAATGTTGCTTACTACACGAGTAGTTACCAGCAGTCTTCTCCTCACTAGTCCGTCTGAAACAGGAGCTTGCTGTGGACGTGGAGCTCTTCTCCCAGAGCGTGGCCCATCTGTATGATAGTTCTAATATCTACCTCCCAAAGTGCAGAAAACTTCCATACGCTGTTAGGGATTTCAATACTTATTGAAGTTATATTCAATACAATCTAAAACAAACCAAAAAACACAGGTGAAGTATTCCTTAGCCAGAACAGTTGGGAACACAAGTGTTTTGGTTTGAGGGTGTCTTTGAATTTCAGAATTTTTATGTACATATAATCATATATCTTGGGATAGAATCCAAGGCCAAATACAAAATTCATTTTTGTTTCATATACATGCTATACATGTAGCCTGGAGGTAAATTTAGACAATATTTATAATAATTTGTTCAGGTTGAATTTTCTACTTGTGGCATCATGTCAGTGTGGCTCAAACATCTCAGAACTGGGAGCATTTCAGATTTCAGATTAGGGACCTATATTTATCTGACCTGAAAGTGGAATGAATACATGTATTCCTCTCTTTTTAAATCTGAGTTTACATTTTAGGAATACATTGTGACCATATTCCTTATTGAGAATTTGTTCCTATACACGATGTATCTTGATTCTCATATTTTCCCATTCCCCTGCGCTCCCTACAACCCTCATCCCCTATATATATAAGCTTTATTTCTACTTTTTCCTTTTTCCCATCAATTATTTTCTTTCTCTTCTTTGCTTTCCTCTCCCTCCCCACCAGTCCCCTTTTTCCCTCTGAGCATTTTCCTCCTATTTCCCAATACCTATCACACTTTCTGGACATCTTTAGTTTCTCATACTAGAGAAACGGTATGGCATTTATACCCCTGTGTCCTACTTATTTCACTTATGAGTGCAGCCTCAAAGTGCAACCATTTAAATATAAATGTCTCTATCATTCTTTATGGCTGAGTAATACTCCATTTTACAGGAAAAAAAAAAAACACACACACACACACATCTTCTTTATCCAGTCTCTAGTTGTTGGGCATTTGGGCTGCTTCCAAAATTTAGCTATTACAAAGTGCTGCTATAAACATAGGTGCACATATGTCACTGTGATTTGATGCTTTTAATTCTGTATCCAGCAGGGAAATAGCAGGGTCAAATGGGACCTCCAATCCAGCACCTGAAAATTGATTACATATCATCCTCTGTCTTTCACTGATCATCTGTTGACCTTTATTTAGGATCCAGTGTCACAAAGATGAGGAAGACCTCATTCTCGTATAGGAAGAGTTTACAGTTTAATGAGAGAGGTAGGTAACAGAGAAGAGGAAGTAGGTAGTTACCCTACAATGTGATGCTTCTCCCAAAACAGAAACTCATGAAGAGGAAGAAATTGTTCAGAAGGAGGGATGCTTAACTCTGTTTTCAAGCAGACACAGTAACAGCCTCAACAGAATCTTTGATCTACAGAGTTACATTGGAATTGGGTCTTTAGGGATGCATAGGAGTTTACCAGAAAGAAAAGAGATAGAAATGAAGTACAGAGGTATTTTTGTTCACAAATGCTTTTGTTTGTGAAAAGTTTGGTTCACAAACAAAAGTGTTTGGCAACATTTTATCTTTGCTTGCAGACATGACCATCAGGTGACAGACACGACTTTGGCCATTTTTCCTACACAAACACATCTTTTACAAAATCATGAAACAAAAGTACTGAGACACTACTGTAATACAGCCCAGGAGAAGAAGCAATATACAGTATTCTTCAACTTTTGGAACTTTTTGGAGAGAAGTAAGGAGATGTAGAGAGTGGAGAGGAAGATAGATTTAGGGCCAAAAAGTCATCCAAGCCAGATCTAAAAGGGCCTCCAAGGAAGCATAAAGAAATTTAGGTTTTGGGCCAGGGATTTAGCTCAGAGGCTCTAGTATCTGCCTTGCAAATGCAAGGCCTTGGATTCGATCCCCGGTAACCACATACAACAATGCCAAGTATGGAGACTAATCCCCACCAGCAATCAGAAACACATACCATAGTGCTGGGCATGGTGGCTCACGCCTGTAATCTCAGCACTTGGGAGGCTGAGGAAGGAGGATTGCTGTGAGTTCAAGGCTGAGCTCAGGGCCAGCCTAAATTACAAAAGCGAGACGCTCACTCAAAAAATTTAGGCTTCATCCATAGACAAATAGAAGAGTCTATAAGCAAAGGACAGTAGAGAAGAGGTAGAGTGGGAGAAGATAAAAGCGAGAAGGTATCTGATCTGCAGAAAAGACCCAATCCTAGCACCCCGAAAAACACATGTGAGAAGCTAAGCTATTTATGCGCCAAGACACGGAAAATCGCATGATGTCACTTGTGAACATAAATGCTGCCCGGAAAAACGAAATGTTTGAGGAGAAGGAGAAAAATGGATGGGTCAAGGCCCCGATTCCACAGACTCGCTTTGCTCCGTGTTGTTACTCACGGTTCTCAAACATCCCGCCGTCAGAAGGCGACACCCACCACGCAGCAGGAAGTACGGCCAGTTTCCGGCCCTCCTTTCGTAGCCTCAGCTTCTGGCCTACTCACTCCGTCCCGGGCATTCACACGCTCTCTTCTGCCAAGATGTTGATTAAGAGTTTCCAGGTCCAAGGAGATCAGGGCTGCCACAGACAGCAGGCAGGAAATCTCTGAGAGGTGACGAAGCCACCAGAAGGGCAGGAGGCGCTCAGCAGAGCAGTCAGCAGCACGCTGGTTCCTGGAAGAAGTGCTCACCACGGCTAGGTATTCTCCTACCCCCAGCACACCGGGAAGCCAGGCAGCAGTCTACACCATACAAGCCTCCGGGACTTTGGTGAGTGAATGCATTGAAGAAGAAAAAGGAAAGGGCCAAATGCCAGACACACTTTGCCTACAGTGACCGGTTCACCACCATAGATATTTCTTAGCAGAACCTGAAGAGCTTCCTTTTCCTCCTTATTTTTTAAGTTCAGCACAGACAACATCATGTGTATTCTTCAGAGGGAAAAAAAAAATGCATCTTTGCTTACTGACTACAAACCCTGTGATGAGTTCTGTGCATTTATCAAGGCGCTGTGGTTACCATCGCAACCTAGTTCCAAGAGATCAGGACCACCTAAGACCTTTTTTTTTTAATGCACCTATTTACTAGTTATCTATCCAAGACCTACCAGGTCACCCCTCCATCCCTGAGTCACAAACAAGAGGCCCCTCATGGCGCTTTGGCTCCTTCCTCCAAGGCTGCACATGGGTACCACACACACGCCTCTGTGTCCCATGTCACAGCTGCATCAACAGAGGCACACAGTGGTGAAGGGACAGGCCCGGATCACCCAGAGAGGCCCTGTCCGAGCCAAGAATAAGATCTGGGCCTCATGACTCTAGCTCTGCTTCCTTAGTGCTCTCTCTCCTTATAAGGTGATTAAATGGTTCTTTTTCTCCTTAAAAGAAGGGTGGGGGAGGGAGCGGTGGAGCTTGGGGGAGGGCGAGCGGGAGGGGGCAAAATTAATTTGAATGCAGCTATTTTGCCCGAGCTGAGAACACTGCGGCTCTTTCACTGGTTTGGAATGAGTGGGTACACAGGACAGCTCTGTTTCTCAATTCATTAACTTCCTCAGCAAAAGACCATCCTTTCTGTTTATACTAAAGGGACTGGAGGTCGGAGCCATCGCCATGTGTGTGGTGTAAATAAGAGAGGCCACCAATGGAGATCCGTCCCTTTCATGATGAGAAAAATAAAAGTCAGTTACCCGGGTTCCAGGGGAAGTTGCTTACTTACCAGATGTCAGCTTTTATTTTTTTGTTTTCAAGAAGTAGGTAGAATAGCTGTGGTTTTAAGTTCCTGCTCTTTCATTTATAGAGGCCCTGGTAAGTTCTAAGGCACTTCTTTGGACGTAAATGCTTTCATGGAAAAAAGAAGGTACCCAGAAAATGCAAGAGAGCTGAGAAGTAGTCAGCGAATAGCACCTTATTCAAAGAACAAACACCTTGGTGTCCTAAGGCCCGAACCTACATCACCAGCCCCCAAGAAGCCAGATCTCTTATTTCCACTGTAACATTTCAGTGGCAGAGGACTGCTATATTTGGGTTTGTCTGTTGCAAGAAGATAAAACTGTGTACGCTGGCTAGAGGTGATAAAGGGACATCAGTGACAGATCTGGACTTTTCAGTGGTTTCATCTGTGCATTTTGATCCAGCCCCACGTTTGTTAGCACACTAGCCCCACACAGTAACTTTTTTTAAAGCTAGGTTTACAATGAAGATGGTAGGCCTGCTCACTTTGTCCTTCTAGAACATTCTAAAAATGAAACTCTTAAGCACAATGTATTTATTAGGCATCTCCAGTTCCACTTGCATAATTAAAATATATAACAAAGAAAACATTGCGGTCGTGTCAGTGGTGACCTTTGAACTTGTGCTTTGTTCCATCAGTGTTGTTTGATTTACAAGGGAGTGACAGTTTGTTTCTGTCTTAAACTTGTAATTTTCACCCGAGTCCAGCAGTGACCTCAAAGGCACAGGCCAACTCCCGGGAGCAGAGGTGGACTCGTGCTTCTGAGATACAAGCTTCAGGTCCAAGTAGAAACTCAGGGAGCTTTATTGGGCTCAACTTCTGGCAGGCTGACTATCCAGAGGACCTCATGGCTTGTTGTAAGCAGTAATCCGAATCTGGAGCATGTCGGCTCACTTGATCCTCCAGAGAAGGCACCGCCCCTGGTGGGTGTGGCCGGGAGGAACAGATTTCTTCCGCTCAGCTCCAACTTCACCTTGGTGACTTTGAGCCAAACGTAGTAGTTTCTCAACGGACAAATACTCCTGTGCAGCTTCGGTAAGTAGCGGACACTAGAAACACATGACGGAGAAACCCCTCTGGCTGTTCAGTGGCTCTGTTGTGGTCACAGAGCCAAAGCCTCAGAAGCACTGGGGCTGCTTGTGAGGAGTGGAAGCAGGATGTTCCCCGCCGCGAGGACAGGGCTTCCTCTCAGCCAGTGGCACTGAGTTGACTACTCTTCCCTTCCCCCAGTACTGGCCTTTTCTTCGGGTTTGCGGAGAAAAACCCACAATATTTAACACAACTCCTAGGCTCCCGATCACTGGGTTCCTTGCTGCCTTCCCACCTCTCCCTCCGTTACACCTCCTCCACGTCAGCGATCCCAGCCAAACTCCCCGAGCTCGTAGTGGTGCCTGGGCAGTGCCATCTGCTGAGGTGCTCTTCTACTGTGTCTGGGCTGGGAGGACATCGCCTGCCAGTCCAGGACCAGGCGAAGGTCCCTGGGCTTTCCTAAACACCCCGGGTCCCCTTGAACACCTGGGTTTCTCTCACTCCAGTAGTTCTTTATCTCTCACAGCAACTCTCTGCACTCATCATCATTACAGACTGAACATCTCCCATCCATAAATTGGAATTCCAGATCCAAAGCTCTTTGCTGACCTGATGCCACAGGTGGGAGATCCCACACCGGATCCCACAGGACAGGCCAGTGCGCACGCAGGTGCGCTAAAAATAGTGCATAACATTACCTTCAGGTATGAGTTACGTGAGACACCGTGAGTTTCGTATTTAGAATTGGGTCCCATTCCCAAGACATCTTCTTATGTTTATGCAACTATTCAAAAAAAAGATTCCAATTCTGAAATACTTCTGGTCCTAGGCATTTTGGATGAGGGATAGTCAACTCGTACGTTTTTTGTCGTTATTAGATCAATACCTACCTCCTCTCATGAATGCCTCTCAGTATCCATTATCTTCCTCTTCTGTAGTGAAAAAAAAAACTCCAACTCTTTTCTGGACACTTTCCTCACTTTCCTCTGCTGCTAGATGTGGTGAGGAACTAAATGCTGGCTACTGACTGTGGGTGTGATGGCTGGAGCCTGGATAGCTATGTCGGACCATGAGGCGTTTCGGATGTTTCAAAGTAAAGAAAGGAGCTGGATCCCGGGGGAAACCAAATAACTCCACTGGGGCCTTGGTCTAGCACACTGCAGTCTCTACTTCATCTACACTTGCTACACTTGCTCCTGTCCTGAGTGACATCCCAAAGCTTCCTTATGTGACCAAAAACAAGAGAAAGTTTTCCTTTCCGTCCCCTTTTGTATGCCTTCTCCACTGTCTTATCCCCCCTTCTCTCCCCTCCTCCTCCCCTTCCCTCTTCCCTCTCTTCCTCCCGCTCTTCCCTTTCCTGTCCTTTTTTTTCCAGTTTCCCCAGTTCCTTCCCTGCCCACAGGGACCTTGAGTTTATTGTGCTGTGTCCTAAACAATTTCATACCTCTGAGTTCAAGGCAAGTGCCGGCATCACCAGTAGTTATGTTTGGCTCTGTTGGGGGGGGGGGTGCTCTGGAAGAGGCTAGTAAGGGGCCTTCTGAGGGAGAGAGAAACCAGCCTTTTTATTTGCCCACTTTTTAAAGGCCACCTCTCAGCTGCTTCTCCAGCCGTTGCCAACCCCTTTGACTTCAGCAGATGGTCCTGGCAAGAATATAGAAGTCAGATTTATGGGTCATTGGCATCTGAAGGCCCTGGGAATATTGCTGAGCATGTAAGCAAAGTAATAATAATAATAAACAATAATAGCTAATGTTCATTCAATGTCTACTTGTCCGGTGTTATATATATTCTGTCACTTGACCAGCAAAACAATTTTATGGTGTAGGAACTGATGTTATCCCACTTTTACAAAAACAGAGATAAGAGTTTTCCAAGTTCGGCTCACACTCAGGCTAAGCGCCTGCCAATCCGTTTAAACATCTACACTGTGGCTGCTTTAACAGACTCACGTTTTATTTCTGGTGGTAAACAATGATCATGTGGATTGCTAAGGCAATCAGTCCTTTACTGGCTGTGTCAAAAGGCTGTGGGAGCAGCAGTTTTACCAAACCACCCTTGGAGTTTTCCAAATAAAATAATGCAAAGTGTTCATAAATAAGTACATAGGTGAATGCTCAAATTTTTTTTTTTTGAGACAGGGTCTCTCTTTGTAGTTCAGGCTGGCCCTGAGCTCAGCCCCAAACTCATATCACAGCAATCCTCCTGCCTCTGCCTCCCTAGTGCTGGGATTACAGGCGTGAGCCACCACGCCCGGCACTGTGGTATGTGGTACTTCCTGGTTGCTGCTGGGGTGAGTATCCACACCCAGTATTGTATGTGGTTACCGGGGATCAAACCCAGGTCCTTGTGCTTGTAAGTCAGGCGCCGGAACCACTGAGTTAAATCCCCGGCCCTCAGAATTTTTTATTAATGTGGAAACACATCCATCAATAGGGAATTAATTCCATCCATCAAAAAATACATTAATCACAGGTCATCAAAAGACCATTGACCATTGTGGTGCCAGAAATATTAAGATGTGTTAGTACTTAGTCTGTGTGGCTAAGTGAAAGCATCATTTTAAAAGGAATATTCCATGATTACTGGGAAATACATAGAAATACATACAAAAACCCCTGGAAGGCCATTACACCACGGTACTGTGGTATCACATCATGTTGTTAGCCACATGTCATCTCTACCAGGTAGGATTTGGACACATGTATTTTTTTAAAATGAAGTTCTATGCTTTCAAAATTTTCTGAATTATACTTACAAAAAGTTAATGAAAATCTTAATAATTTACTTAGAGGTCTCTTCTCAAATGCCTTATACCAAAAGGAATTGCTATCGATCTCATTTTATTTCCATGTAAGTAAATTATCACGGAGGATGGGAAATGAGTCTTTGGATTCCACACAGACAACTGTCTTTTCTCCTCAGCTCTGAAAAAAATAATAGAAATAGATTTCTCTAGAGCTGAGGATTTGGCTCAGTGGTTCCAGCGCCTGCCTTGTAAGCGCAAGGTCCTGAGTTCGATTTCCAGTACCACGTACAACAATACTGCGCATGGTGACTCATGCTTGAAATACCAGCACTTGAAAGGCAGAGGCAAGAGGATTGCTGTGAGTTGGGGACTCACCTGGGCTACATAATTCAGAACTAGCTTGAACTACAAAATGAGATCCTGTCTCAAAAAAAAAAGGAATAGATTTCTTATTGGCTTATAGAACAAGAGAGAGGGGTTTGTAGAATAAAATCAAATGGACTCAGCTACAAACTCATGATGTCACTCATCTACCTGGCCTATGTCAGCCACAACCAGAGCTACTCAAAATCAGCTTCATCTATTTACAAATAAAATAATGTATGCAGAAAAAGAGACATAGTTGGAAGAAATATGAGTCCACTGCCTCTGGTTCTCTGATGCTTATTTCACAAATTGCCATTAAGGCCACCAAGTTCGTTTTCATGAGCAACACTCTAAGAGTTGGGAAGGTGTTCTTGGAGAGGACAGAACTCAAAGGAAGGCTGGCAGAAAATGGAGCAGAGATGATGGGCGGGAGAGGGGAGTGAAACGATAGAAGGAAACAAGGGGGACAAGAGAGTGACACTGAGCTATGCGGAGGTTAACCTTTTCCAAAGCAGCCTGTCCTCTACTGCCTCCTGTCCATCTGGTCCTAACAATGCTTACACCAACTGGGAATGAACTAGAAATGTAGACACTTGGCTCGGTTCCACTTCCGACCTATCGCATCACAGTCATCATAATCTGACCCAAACTCTAGGCTGCTCCTGTGCTCATGGGGCCCGGTGTTGTTCAAGGTCGATGGCACCTGGAAGGTTGCAGACAGGAGATTGAGATGGCTCCTGTCTCCCTTTAGTGCCCCCTAGTGGTCAACGCGAAAGATCTATACAGCTGGATGACAGAAATTTGATAATCCAGCAAGTCTCCAACCTTCAGCCAGTTGAGCTGGGGGTGGAGCACTAGGCTCCAGGAAACAGGATCCTAGCGGCCATCGTGGTGTAGAAAACCCAATGACACCTGATCCAATCTGCAGGGGTTTGTTTGTTTGTTTGTTTGTTTTTGCATACTTCTGCTTTTGGCATTCAAAGACAGCATTCCTGAATGGGGTTATTCTCTGTGTGTTTGAAAAACACTGATACACAACTCACTTGACTGGAACGACACATCTCACAGCTACACATCTCTTGACTGGAAATGCATGAGGATGACTCTCTCCACATTATTAAGTGCACCTCTAGAGTGTCTCTTGTACACTGCTCAGGGTGATGAAGCCTTCAGTCTGGAAAACAGAGTCTTCACAAGCTGATCGAAGTTCAACTGGTCTTTTAATTTATTTTTAGTTTGAGTTTTATGAGAAAAGTGCAAAATTTCAGAGCCATGTAGAGATAAAATAAACCTAGACATCATCTAGGGCATTTCTCAAAGTGTATTTCATGTACAGACTGTTAATAGCGGTTACAATAAAGGGCTCCAGAGACACATTAGTAGAGGAGACATTAGGTTGAAAGAAGTTCGGGAGTTTTTTTTTTTTTTAGGTTTTTGGAGACAGGGTCTCGCTTTGTGGTTCAGGCTGGCCCTGAGCTCAGCCTCAAACTCACGTCACAGCAATCCTCCTGCCTCTGCCTCCCGAGTGCTGGGATTACAGGCGTGAGCCACCACGCCCGGCACTGGTATGTGGTACTGGTTGCCGCTGGGGTGAGTCTCCACACCCAGTATTGTTATGTGGTTACCGGGGATT
>PVIR01010788.1:0-49025 GCA_004026965.1 Petromus typicus | reverse complement strand
CAAATACAAAAATTTAATGTTTGTACCTACACTAATAATCTGTAGAATAATTTTACAAGCTATATTACCTTTCTATGCCATTGAGTCAATATAAACTACAGAATATAGATTATTGTCCAATGTGTTTTTTAAGAGTGGAGCGTTATTACCAAACAGTTGGAATTAGTAACATAAAGTGGAGAAATAAAATATCTTGATTCTCCTCCACAGGTTATATGTGGCAGAGAGGGAATTTGAACTCTGACAGTGAAAATGAGCCATACGCTCAGTTCTGTTCTAAGAATTTTCTTTAATCATTTTATGACTCATCACGTCCCCTTGAATTAAATTTATTTATCTATTCTGGATTACTTTCTTTTCCTTCCATACAGTATTAGATATGAACTTTTTAATGGCTTATAACTTTATGTTACATTATAATATAGAGCCATAATGTTGTTACTAGTACATAACATGAACAGAAACATATAATTTGAATAATTTCATGAAAAGATGAAAATTATGATTTGTTATCAGTGAGTCAAACTCAAAGAAAAAGGAAAGTGGTAAATGTCTTATTAAATGTTTCCAGGAGAATTCAGAGGTGATGATCATACAGTTTAGAGAAACTCTCATATCATTCTTTTTTTTCTTATTAATGTTTTTTTAATTATCTTTATTGGTACATTAAATATACACATCATGACTGCACTCCATAATGGGGATTTGTACCAGTATAAGACACAACTTAATTCTCATCTTTTCCCATAGCCCTACCCACCCTACCACCCCCCCATATACATAAAATTTGTTTCCTTACTTTTTTGTTACAATCTCAACATTTTCCTCTTACACCCTATTTTACATTGAGCATTTTCTATTTCACAATATATACCATACAATGCTAGGACTCATTTACATCTTTATTTTCTCATGCCAGAGAAAAGCTGTGATATGTACCTATCTGTGCCCTATTTATTTCACTTATGAGGATATCTTCAAGGTATGTCCATTTAAGTAGAAATGATTCAAACTTATCAGCTTTCAATAGCTGGTAATTTGTCCCAGAAGATAAGTTAAGCTGCCCACACTCTTTTCTGACACTTTCCAGAGGCTTGACCTATACCCCTCTAGATTCTATTCTGTTAAAGTTTTAGAAACTATAAATATAAAGCATGATACTTTCCAATGACAAGTACACTCTAAAGACTTACCTATACATGCCCCCAAAATAAATGAGTGTCAAGAAAATATGAAGGTGGATCTGAAAGGAAAAGAAGAATTTTCAGATCTTTAATCTCACCCTAACCCACTTAGTGCTTGAAGTTTCAATAAATTTCAAGTGGCACATGAGACTAGATAGGAGATACCGCTAAGTGATGTTCAGGCCTCAGTTCTTAATGGTGATACTGTTCCTCTTCGGGTCTTATAAATGGCATTTTCTTCTTCTTCTTCCCCCAGTGATGACTCTAAATCCTTTGAAAGGCCCTTTACCACTCACTCTTGTCATACTTAGTGCAGAATAGATGTGCACTGCCCAAGAAGGATGAAACCTGTGTTAAGGCTTTGAACTAGAGGTATATGACAAAATGGATGTATATACACCACAGGATTTATGAAAATCATTGTCAAAGTTCTGCGCCAGAAAATTTACAATTAGCCACATGGAACTAGAAAGTCATTCTTCAAAATCAATTGCCCTATTTTCTTTCTGTCTGTGTCTGTCTATGTGTCTGTCTCTGTTCCTTTTTCTTTCCTTGAAAAAAATCAGCCATAATTTCTATGTAATATGTTTCTTTACAAGAACAAAAATATATTTCATACATTGACATGGCCATATGGGAATCTATAATTTCATCAATGAAGTAAGACAAATATTTAATGACATATGAACACAACATATCACCCATCTTATTTCTTTTTCAAGGAATCAAACTTCATAGGAAAACTGAGAAAACAATTCCAATATAATTAGGGCAAACAATTCTATTTTTTTCCAATGAAGAATATCAATTTACTATCACTAATTTTGTTATATTTATTCAACTGATATGAATAAATAAAATTTCAACAAGGAATTAAATAAGCTTCCTGCATACATATCTACTCAATATTCTCTATTCTTGAATTATTTATATTTGAATACCTACATCCCATACTCAATTAAACATAGTTGAATCATACGGTCATGTTTCTATCTGTCTTGGCACGTCACAGTTGCCATGTCCATGAATCTCCATTCAACCCCTCATCCTCCTAGCTACATAGGCTTTGAGGAATTTGGAAAAATGAGAATCACAATGTGTGATGTACAGGTACAAATTCTCAAGTAGAATGTGATCATATTGTCTATATAAAATGTAACAATAAAATCAATTTTAAAAATGTACCTCCACACATTAGCATTGTGGTCTCCTCATCACAAGTGCCCTAGAAAAGCCTGACATTACCTTTCATTTGGGCTTTCTCAGCATTCTTCTTTCCCTACTTGAGCTACTTAGTAAATTTATATCAAGCCTCAAAGATGATAGATTGAAAAGGAAATACAGTAATGCTAAAATTCTGATTTAAACTCTTCAGTCACTGTGACACAAATCTAGTGATTCACAAACAGGATTAGCTAGAGAATCTTTTGAACACTTACATTCCCAATATGCCTTGTTTCCAACTCTGTTATTGCATGGCATTTGCTAGAAGCTACTCACCTCAAGATTCTCCAAAACTTTGCATGGAAGCATTATCTCTACAATCCTTTACCCATAGGCTCCCCCTCTGATTTAATGGAAAAATGCCAACATAGTTAACATGACAAAGACAGCTTATTCTGTTTTTGCATTTTCTGTATCTCTTATTCTCACTCTCATTACCCTCAAAACTTGTCTTTACACTACTTATAGCAACTTCTAGATTCTTCTGAAAATACATTTGTATATATATATACATATATGCTTACATGCTAATGTTTTCCCAAGAACAGATTTAGTCAGCTGTCTATCTATGCAGTCTTATTGGAACACAGCACATTCATTCCCTTAGATATTGTTCATGTCTTCTTTTTTACTACTATGGTAGAGGTGAGTGGATGTCATAGACATGTCTATGGTCTGGAAAGACTACAATTCTTTGTATGTCACCCAAAATGTCTGCCAATGCCTGATCAAAAATATGTCTGCTCTTTTAATTCAAAACTTTTCTTATACTCGAGTCAGATATGCACTAGCCTGTGAGAGAATATATACAATGCATTCTACAAATTGGGTTATTGTCCCTTTTCTAAGCCTTTTGTCTGAACAGTCTTTACTTGAATGTATTTCTCTACCACTGAAATTCCCCACTTGTTCGCTTAGGCTCTTCACTCTAATCAGCTTTTAAAGAGATGCTTTCTTTTTGCTGCTGCCTGATAAATGTCCAGCAAACAGAAAATACTATTTGTAGATTTAACTACTGGAAGCAAGTGTGGGAAGTGGGAATTTCACAGTGCATAAGGATACTGCACACATAGTAAAAGGAATAGCAGAGTAGTAGAAAAAACACTGCTATAACAAATTAATATAATTCAGTGTCATAACAGTAGTTAAGCTATTAAGCAAAGAGCAACAGAGGTTGCTGAAGAAAAATAAAAGCCTTAAATGTCTCAAAAGAAGTACATCAGGAAAGTATAAACTAAGAAATGAGAAAAAATATACGAGGCACCAACCATGTATCAAATGTGTCTTGCAGGGATGGTATTAAGAGTCTAATTTTCTTTTACAAATAAAACTCTGAGAAAATAGTATGGCTAAATTACAAAGCAAGGAAGCAGATGAGTGTGGAGTTCTTTCACTTCCTCATGCTTATGTTTCCTCAAGTAGATGAGAAAAATTTCGTATAGGCCTCCCAAGGAAGTTATAGGGCAACTGAATGTCTATTAACTGGCCACCAGTAAGCAGCCCACACATATTAAATGTTTTGACTCATGTTCGCTTTCTGCCCTCATGAAAAGTTCTTCATTTTCTATCCTTGATGACAGGCAGATAACATGCTGCTCACCAGCATGTATTAAGGATCCAGTCACTTGGATAAAAACACATCAGCTGTCAGATTTTAACCCCAGCCTTCCTCTCAGCACTGTGAGGGACTGTACTGAGGACCTTGGGGGAGGGGCACAAAGAGACCCATCGATTTTCCTTTAACACACTTGGATTGCATGAGGGGAGCAAGGAAGGTATGACTTTGCTCAGGGACAATGTTTCCAAGTACCTGCCTTTCTTTTCTTTATATAATAGCATTTGAAGTATTAAAATTTGTTCCTGGGGGGCCGGGGATTTAGCTCAGTGGTTCCGGTGCCTATCTTGCAAGTGCAAGAACCTGGGTTCGATCCTCAGTTACCATATATAATACTGGGCGTGGAGACTCACACCCAGCAGCAATCAGCACCATATACCACAGTGCCGGGTATGGTGGCTCACGCCTGTAATCCCAGACTTGGGAGGCAGAGGCAGGAGGTTGCTGTGATGTGAGTTTGAGGCTGAACTCAAGGCCAGCCTGAACTACATAGTGAGACTCTGTCTCAAAACACCTAAAAAAAATAAAAATAAAAATAAATAAATAAATAAATAAAATTTGTTTCTGGATTTGCATCTTGAGGAAAAGAATATGCATATGGCAATAATATATTCACTATAAATATCAAATAGGATAAATAAATAGTATAAATTAAGTAAACTCATTTAATAAATTCATTTCAGAATATAGGAATGGCCATCAACAAATTTACATGAATATGTTAACTGAATATATTTTAATATGTTCAGCAGAAGATGTATGTGAAAAATACATTCCTAAAATACATTTTTGAAATATGTTTGCAATGTATTTTTAATAATCTACTCACAAACCATAAAATATCCAGAAGAATTCTTAAGTATTTTCTTAAACAGAATTTTATAGAAACTCTCAAGTTTCTCTATTATTTCTTTTGGAAGATATTAATAATCCAGGATTGGACACAGTCTTTTCTCAAGTACAGTCCCCCCTTTCTCAACCTGCACATATAGGCTGCTCTTAGGAGCATTTCATCCTTACACTCTTCCATCAAAAAGGAAGTGAATAAAGTGGATTGCAGATCTAAATATTAAAAAATAATAATAATAAACACTAACCTGCTGCAAGATAGGTTAAGTAGAATTCCTGGAGATAGCGGCATAAGGAAAGACTGTGAACAAGACCTCAGTAGTATAGAAACTACCAGAAAGAATCAACTGCCTCAGATAAAGGAGTATTGCCTAGAATAGGTAGAGAACTTTTAAAAAATAAAAAAAAAAACAGACCCCAAATTTAAAGATCTAATTAGAAATGTGCATCTGAAATGAATAGCCATTTTTCAAATAAAAAAGTGAAAGGAGCAAAAATCATGAAGAAATGCTCATCACTGGTCATTCAAGACATGCAGATGAAAACAACAGGGATTCCATCTTACTTCACAAAGAATGGCTGCTCTTTCGAAATTAGCCTGCAATAAATGCTGGCGAGGCTGCAGAGAAAAAGGCACTCTCCTCCACTGTTGGTGGGAATGTAGACTGGGGCATCCACTGTGGAGATCAGTGTGAAGATTCCTCAGAAAACTAGGATAAAGATTCTATTTGACCTTGCTCTTTCCCTGCTGGTTATACACACAAAAGAATTAAAAATATCATTTCACAGTGGCATATGTGC
Source organism: Petromus typicus (assembly GCA_004026965.1). Lineage (NCBI taxonomy): Eukaryota > Metazoa > Chordata > Mammalia > Rodentia > Petromuridae > Petromus > Petromus typicus. The sequence goes on along the minus strand of PVIR01010788.1, from coordinate 43,352 downwards.
ACCCATGTTTATAGGTGCGTAGTTTGCAATAGCAAAATCTTGGTAACAGACCAAATGGTCATCAAACAGACTGGATTAAGAAGATTTTTTTTTAAATAAAATGGAGTATTAGCCATAAAGAATGATAAATTTCAGACATTTATAGCTAAGTGGATGCAAATGAGGCCATATTCATAAGCTAAATCGATGGGACAGAGATAGATAAGTCCATTTGTTTCTCTACAGTGAGAAACTAAAGGTACAAATCCAACATATGATAGGTACTATGAAATAGGAACAAAATAGGTGGGAGCAGGGGAAAGCAAAGAATGGAAAGAAAGAATCTGATGGTAAAAGGCAAAAAATGGAAAAAAGCTTACATAGAGAGAGGGTAGGATGTTAAAGAGAGGGTAGGGGTATGGGAAAAAATGAAAATCCAGATACCTCATGCACAGGTACAAATCCTCAAAGGAGAATGTGATCAAAATGTAGTCCTAAAATGTAGCAATAAACTCAATGAAGAAACAAAGAAAAACCAAAGGGAGCAGGTTCTGTGGTCACACAAGTCTCTGGCATAGGTGACCTGTTAAAGCGTTCTTATGAACACTCTGCTTATACTGATATTTCCACAATTTGCCTGACTTTCTGGTAGGTGTAAGAATTCCAGTCTTCTACTTATAAATGTTTTTATATCAAACGGTGATTCCCTACTCTCTTTAGGTTAAAATAGAGAAAAAGGAGTGCTGCAGAAACCTCAGCGATCATGATTCTGTATTCATCTTTTTTTTTTTTTTTTAAGGTTTTTTTGAGACAGGGTCTCACTTTGTGGTTCAGGCTGGCCCTGAGCTCAGCCTCCAACTCACGTCACAATCCTCCTGCCTCTGCCTCCCGAATTCCGAGATTACAGGCATGAGCCACCACGCCTGGCACTGTGGTACTACGTGGTACTGATTGTTGCTGGGATGAGTCTCCACGCCCAGTATTATTTTGTGGTTACCGAGGATCGAACCCAGGTCCTTGTGCTTGCAAGACAGGTGCCGGAACCACTGAGCTAAATCCCCAGCCCTGTGTTCATCTTTCTTTGTAATCTGTATAGCTGGAGAAAGATAGAATCTTTATGACAGTCATAATGTAACAGCTATCGTGATAACCTTTTTATATGTCTTCAGAATTGTATAAAGTGTTTAATTTCTACAACAGTTTGATAGTTTTCTCTTTCAAAAAGGGCATATGTAATGCCTTATTTTCTTTATCATTGAATGGTGCTTTCCAAATTCAGAACAAGAAAAGATGAAGTAAAGATGACAACTCAAGAGTATGAACAACTAAATGAAAAGAGAGAGAGGTTATTACAAATCCAGGCTACAGAGCCACCTAATTGTGTGTGTATATGTGGGGGGAGTGTGGGGGAGGGTGGATGTGGGTATGTGGGTGTGTGGGAGAGAGAGAGAGAGAGTTTGACTGTGAAAAAGGTACTCAAGTCCTAGAGATCAGCAGAATAAGATATATGGAGATGTAAAAATCCTTGGCATTCTAAACAGGTTCTGGAATATGAAGATAATAAAGAAGAGAGAAAGTTGTTAGGGAATAGATAAAAAAGTCTCATATACTGTATTTAAAAGATTTGAACATAACTAAGAAATTTACTGAAAGCCTACACTGAACTCTATATGAGAGAAATTTTCAGAAAATGTATATTATATTTTTTAAGCAATTTTATTGACTTCAATTTGTTTCTTTGGTTAATGGATTCAAGAGCTTCATACGCATAAAGGTTACATTTACATATGTAAGTAATTGTTCATAAAATCTTACTTTAAACAGAAAATTCTCTAAATGATTTTATATACTTTAAATACGAGCAGCAAAATTTAAATAAAAGTGTTGATGATAATTCAGTTTACAGCTCTACAGGATAATTACTAAGAACTATAGACCACTGAAGCAAATGTAAATAAGGAAGATATTAAAGATAGCTTAATAACAGCAGTCAATTAGCTTAGTTAACTGGAAATCTGTTAACACACACATAATTGTAAATGAATTGGGAATTGTTGAAGCATAAATTACTCTGAGTTACTCACCTATTTAAAGAACATGAACTCTGTGGGTTTTTATAAATGAGTATTAAAGGAAGTCTCATTATGCAAAGAGCAGATTTTTATAACTCTGGAAAGAAAATGCCAAATAATATAAAAATCTGGAAGCATGGCTGAATAACATTATCAGTTTCTGAGGTAAAATAGGAAATTCTAAGAATAAAAACGTTGTCCATTTTTATTTTTCATACGCCAGGGGAAAAAAATTCAATATTTTAAATGTTCATTAAAAAAGGAATAGGGAAGTATAAATTTATTCTGTAAATAAATGGAATTATTCCATCAAAACCAAAAATGGGTATTCAAATAAAATATGCCAGTGTGTGTAATAATGCAATGCAATTGTCAAATAAGGTTAAAGTCTGAAATTGGATTAATTATACAATATGCAAGAATGTGATTTTTTTTCAATACATGTTATCAAATGAGAAGCTATTATCTTTTGTGGGTATCATATTTTTCACATCTAAGAAAAGTTAATATTATTTAAGCATAAGTATTTTATATATACTTAAAAAGAAATATTTTGTATGATTGAATATTACATCTAGAAAAGATGTTAATTTATTGAAAACACAATTGTCCGAGATTATTCTTTATTTTACAATTTGAAATAAGTTTTGAAAAAGATAAGTAATTTGAATTGATATACTTTTCAAAGAGAATGAATCTATGTATAGCAATAAAATCATTTATTATTATCAAAAAAAATTTTTTGCAGATACTAATATGAGTCTTTTTTTCCTCATGAGAAAAACATTCAGGTAAATTTGATTACAAAGTAATCAACCTTTAAGTTGTGATTTAGAAAGTAGCTTTTTATATTATTTTAGAGAAAAATCAGTCTAGAAATATCTATAGAGAACACTAGCTTTTATGAAATTATCCAATAAAAGTATGATTTTGTAAAGTTCTACATTTCATCAGAAAGCAAGAACATTATATGTTGGAAGAAAACCAGTATGCAGTATGTATGTATCAAGCTAACGTAAATATGTTGAGTGAAAAAAAAAAAAGCAAATTGGAAAGTCAAGTGTCACGAGAATTGTATTATGTGGAATTACTTGTATTACTTTATAGGTGTCATAATTTCTAGTGGTGATAGCACACATCTCTTAGTAGACTTAACTCTTCTTTAATACTTTGGTGACATGTTGATGCCATCATTTCTAAATCTAGATTTGGAAAATCACACACTGGAATTTACTAAAGCTCTAATGATAAAAAATTTTGAATATTCTTTATGACACATGAGTTCTGATAATCATTCAACTTTTTTAGCTTTAAGTTTAATCATGATAATTTATATAAAAATATCTTGTTTCTATTAGCTTGAAGTACCGATTTTTGTCTAATGGATACTCAAATTTGTAAATTTCTAATTCAGTGGATATCCTAAATTTAAGATGAAGATATTTTCAATAGATTGAAACATAATTCTCCACACAGAATCTCATTGCACTAAATCTTAGTAATTATTTAATATAACCATCTCTATTGAATTTTTGAGAATCGATACAGAATTTACTGACAAACTTCTGATGATAATATTATGCACAGTAAAGGAAGCATATGAAAGACACGAAGATCTCAAAATTAATGCAAAACCACAGTTACAATCTGTATCTCCGTAGTCTTTTCTTTCTTTCTTTTTTGTTTTTTTTCTTTGCAGTATTGCAGATGGAGCTCAGGACCTTGCACTTGCTATTTCCTAGGCCTGATTTTTCTTAGTTTAGTTTAATTTTTTTTTTTTTTTTTTGAGACAGGGTCTCACTTTGTGGTTCAAGCTGGCCCTGAGCTCAGCCTCAAACTCACATCACAGCAGTCCTCTTGCCTCTGCCTCCTGAGTGCTGGGATTACAAGAGTGAGCTACCACACCCGGCACTGTGGTATGTGGTACTAGTTGCTGGTGTGTGTAAGTCTCCACACCCAGTATGGTATGTGGTTACTGGGGATCGAACCCGGGTCCTTGCGCTTGCAAGACAGGTGCTGGAACCACTGAGCCAATTCCCCGGCCCAGGCCTGATTTTTCTTTTGTGTGATTTTTTTTAAAGTTCCTGAATCTTATGGAAGAGACAGGAACATACAGATCATTATAAAAATTCCAAATAACCAAGTTGTACATAAAATTATGAGTCAACCATTAGAATAATTACTCACACTTAAAGAATTCAGGGAACTGATTCTAGAATCAGAAATTTTAGAATCAGAATTTAGGGAAAGACTGACAAGCTTTAGAAATTGAAGGAGTTATGTGGAAGATAGTGTTACAGTATATTTAATTTAGATACTTAGGGAAACTAAACATGAATCTCAAATTTGTACTGTAGAGGCTTGGATGGTTCAAGAATACCAAGAATTTGGAAAAAGATAAAAATATACTGTTCACATAGTTGCTCAGTTCACGTTGTAGAGCCCCAAGACCACCTAGCAGGGATGGCTTTCTTAAGTCAGAAAGAAATATTTTGTTAAATGTTTGGGCAGCTTCTAAGATGTCCCCCCAAAGCTCTCTGTCTCTAGGATTCAGGCTTTTATATAATCCTCTCTCTAGATGAAAGGTCTGGAATTTTGCCTCACTGTTGAACATATGAGCTATCATCTCACAATGATTCTCTGTCATTCCCCCACTTAGCTCCCTGACACCAGTACAAACCATTGTCACATAGTGCAAAAGCATTGTGCAGAGCCCCACACAGCAGGTTTGGAGACAGATGCACTGAAATTGTTGACAGCCATATGAAAGCAAGTGGAATTGCAACCATCTACACTACCTGAGTCTGCCAATGGCTGATCACAACAGCAGCCACAGCGGAAACCTCAGCCTGATGCACCTGGCTAAGAGACCAGCACGTCCTAAGGCCACAGAAACTGCAAGAAGTAATACATGTTTGTCATTTTAAGCAGCTCCGTTTTAAGGTCATCTGCTGCATATTAACAAATAACTAATACAAGAGGGTAGCAGATGGAACAGACTAGAATAGTAGCCAGAAACTAAGAAATCAGGGAAGGGATTGATGTAATAATAACTGCTCTATCATGCAGCATGACACCACTGTGATGAGTGGCTTTTAACTTATGGTACTTGTCTCATGACCTTCATAATAGAAAGATGATGTAATCATCCTATTTGAGCAGCAGGGTCTCCTTCAAAACACACAGTATAAGAGAACACCTAGTAAAAGCATCCTTTTATATCCTTCCAAGACTACTTTGATATCTATCAAAGAGCAACCAAAAGATCTCATAGACTGGAAGGGATATGTACTCAAGTGAAGGAAATATTTCTCCTAAAATATAAGTGAAAAGTCATGAAAATTGATAAAATGATGTGTTAACAATGGCAAATAATGTCTATTCTCTAAGGATAAAGGAATTCATAATTTAAAACAATAATATTATTTATATCTAAGGGAAAATTTGCATATATGATCTTATGAGAAAACCGAGGGACATACGTAAGAGTCATCGACACTATGCAAGGACGGGATTTCAGGTAAATTCTTTTGATCACCCAGGGAAAGCAGGCATAGAAGAGCCATTAGTTGACAGCAGGTTACTAGTAACATCTCAAAGGAATATTTTTAAAAATCTCACAACTGAAAAAAAAAAAAAGGTAAGCTCATAAATATGAAGAAGGAATGACAAATTTTAACAAAATCTTTTTTTTTTTTTTTTTTTTTTTTTTTTTGAGATAGGGTCTTACTTTATAGTTCAGGCTGGCCCTGAGCTCATTCTCAAACTCACATCACAGCAATCCTGCCTCTGCCTTCCGAGTGCTGGGATTACAGGCGTGAGCCACCAGACCTGGCACTGTGGTATGTGGTACTGTTTGCTGCTGGGCATGAGTCTCCACACCCAGTATTGTATGTGGGTTTCTGGGGATCAAATTGGGCCCTTGTGCTTGCAAGACAGGTGCTGGAACCACAGAGCTAAATCCTCAGCCCCAGGAATGACAAATTTTAGACAAATGAGAACTTCTGGTCTTCAAAATCCAGAGAGCAAAGAATTACAAAGGTTTGTAATGTCCATTATACTGAAAAAAAAAAAAATAGCAAAATGACTTTCACTCTAGCAAATGAATGGTAGTAGAGTTCTTTTACTAAAAGAATATGAGCATCAAATCTTGTTCATAAAAGTTAGTATCTATAGTTTACCCTCAGAAACAAGTGTATACTTTCAGGCCTTTGGTAAGATGTCAATATAATCTATCCATAAATTGATTAGCAAATACATTTTACTTTCCTAACCTTCTATTCCTTTGCAAGCAGATACAGCATCTTCCATTTACTGCAACATTTCCTTTAGTACCAAGAATATATTGGGTACCCATACATTAATCTTAGATAAAAATAGCTTACATTGTTCACTCTAGCTATTTTTTAATATTCAATTTACCTTTCATCTACCTATCTTTATGAAAGATTGTTAAAAAGCCATTTTAACCAGAGTTTAATTATAAGGCAGAAAGTAAATAGGCTTTCTCTAGTACAATTTATCCTTAGCATATATATGTTTGTGCCTTTCAGATACAGTCAACATGAGTTTTCTGTATTTCCACTCCTTTATACTTTTTCTACTAGTTAGAGAAGACCATAGAATGAATCTAGAGCAAAGCTTAGGTGTTACCACTATCTAGCTTTTGTTCTTAAACTATAATTTATGCCTCAAACATACTTAATAGCTATTCTAGCATAACCATAATTATTATATATTTTATATATAATTATATAAAATGTACAATTACCACTAGTTTATTGTGTAAAAAAATAAGCTTCAAGGCTGGGGATTTAGCTCAGTGGTTCTGGCGCCTGTCTTGCAAGCACAAAGACCCGGGTTTGATCCCTGGTAACCACATAACAATATTGGGCTTGGAGACTCACCCCAGCAGCAATCAGTACCACATACCACAGTTCTGGGTGTGGTGGCTCACGCCTGTAATCCCAGCACTAGGGAGGCAGAGGCAGGAGGATTGCTGTGATGTGAGTTTAAGACTGAGCTCAGGGCCAGCCTGAACTATAAAGTGAGACCCTATCTCAAAAAACCTTAAAAAAATTAAAAATAAAAATAAAAAATTAGCTTAAACACCAAGGTAAAGAAAAATGAAGGGAAAGTCTAAATAAATGTACACAGTATGAGTTATCTATTTTTCCTTTCTTAGTTTACAAAGGGTTACCGCGTTTAAGGATTCAGTACTCTATTGTAGCAGGGAAAAACATAGCTAGAAGTCTTGGAAAAAAACGCCTCTCCAGCTTCACTCTAGTGGCTGAGTCCCTTCCTTAGTAATCATGCAAACCTGAAAACAATACTTAACAAACCTTTTGATAACAGTATAATGATTTCCAGAATTTGTTTTATTTACTTTTAATTTACATGTGGAAGATATTTCCCCATGTTAGTGATAATACTAATTCATTTCAATGCCTCCTGATGTTAATATTTCATACATGTTACATACAATTTCTGACATGATTTAAAGTTAGAAAAATAGATGCCCCTCTTCCTGTGCCAGTTCCAGTTCACATACTAAATGTAGATATTCTGATGCATTACAGCACCCACATAAATTTGAAAAACTTTGAATCATGATAATAGTATTTCAATAACAGTTCAGTTCAACAAAGGGACAAAATTTGCTATGGAACATGACACCTTGAACAAGGTCAATGTCCTGTTGAAATCACGTTTTGCTGAAAGATTTTGTTGGTGTAGGTGGTGATCATTTTAAAGAAATGCATAATTCTTCTATGACACATTTTTCTGTCAGATAAATAAACAAATACCACTAAAATATAGGTATATACTACAGCAGGACTTAGAAGAAAACGAGTTTTTCCCAGGATTGGGCAGCTCCCCACTCAGATCATCTCTCCCCTACTTCTTGTGGCTGTAACTTTTTGTTTGATTACAGATAAAACTGGAAGTTATATTCTGTAAGTTAAGCTTATGTCATCTGATCCTTATAAGATTCACAAGCCACTGTCTTCTTTCAAACAAACTTGCAAAACAGTCTGCCCTTGTCCTGCTTCTGTAAACTTGCTTGCTACATAACTAGGAAGACCAACCCCTTCAACCAAATGTATAAAATTGGAGCCTTTCCTTTGTTTTGGCTCAGCCTTTGGGTATTAGTCCCCAGAATTGGTCTGTTTCAAAATTCTCAGCTCAATTCTTCTGTATTGCCCATATCTCTCCTGTATCTTAAATCACATAACAATATCATAAAAAGGAAAAGTGCTACACCAAAAGCGACCGAGAAGATATGTATGAATGTATAACAGTTATACAGCTAAAAAGAGTCAGCTGGCAATTCTTCCTAAGTAATGAATACCTCATGTAAATTGTTTTACTAAAGAAATAAATATCCACTAATTTCTTAGCTTTCCTTCATCCATTCTCAAATTCAAAAGTAATGCCAATCTTGACAAAGAAAGAAGCTGTAATATATTTATCTGAAGTACACCACTTACTATCTAAGTGCTTTTATTCAGACAGCAAAAACAGTTCTGTCTTCGTATACAAAGAGAGAGAGACGGAGAGAGACAGAGACAGACAGGATGTCCATGCTATCAATTTATTGCAAGAGACAGAGGTCTTTGAGGGGACAGGAGTCGCAGTAGTGACCCTCTCCTCTCTGTTTGCCTCACCCTTGTTCACACGGAGAAGTGGAACAAAACTATTTCCCTTGGCTCAAAGCCATCACTCCTGGTAGAAAATAAGGAAGTCAGGACTGAACAATTGCAAAGCAAAAGTTTATTTTTGTTTCAGCAAATGTAAAAAAATCTGAAAAGAGCAGAAAAGTGGTTTTTAATAAAATGGAGTACTACACAGCTATAAAGAAAAATAAATAAATTTGAAACATTTATAGATAAAAGGATACACCTTGATGCCACACTCATAAGTGAAATAAATAGGACATATATGTCTAAATAGCATATTGTTCCACTCATGTGAGAAACTGAAAATTTAATTGGGGTCCAAAATGGATAATAGGCATGGGAAAATAGGAAGAAAATGTTCAAGGGGAAGGAGGACTAGGAAGGGCTGGTAGGGGAAAGCAAAGAAGAAAAAAAGTGATAATATAAAGGATAAAGAAATAAATCTAGAAGGACTAAAGTGAGAGCAGGGAGTGAAAAATTAAGAATCAAGATACATCATGTACAGGTACAAATTCTCAAGGATGGATAACATCACAGTGTATACCTAACTTGTACGAATAAACTCGATATGTAAAAAAGAGCAGCGCATTCTGCAAAGAACGAAGGCAACAAGAAGTTACTTAGTGGAGTTTTGGGGTATACTCATAGGAATAAGCTGCTTCTAAAAATAACTATTCCATTGATTGGTGCAATGTAGGCCAATTATATCAGCCTTTGTGTGTTAGTAATTTTTCTGCCATTGCTGAGACAAAAAAATACCTGGCATCCAAAGGTAATAGGGCAAAGATGTATTTAATTCACAGTTCTCAGAAGTTTCAGTTGGTAATCCCCTTCCAAGGTAGGGTTAGCAAACATTTATCAAAGAAGAAAAACAACACAAAAGACACAAAGTTGCAAAAGCAGCTAGGGCACCTTAACAGCATCTTTTCTTTCTTTCTACTTTATCCAGTTTATGAAGGTGGTGTAAACATCCTTAATCTTAGTATCCTTATGCCCACTGCTGCATCACAAACAAGTCACGCACTCTAGATTCTGTGCCTCTGGATGAAGTTTTAGAGGGGCATCTAGACACAAACTATAACCCTTTGTTTCTTGAGTAAGGTGAAGGTAAGTGGGGAAGAATTTCTCAAGAGCAGAGAAAACACACACAACAGTTTCACAAGGGATAGCCTCTTTAAACTATACTGCCTGTGAATCATGTGGTAATTGTACAACTATCAGCTACTCAGACCTTTCCCTAAATTCCCTGAGTACACTCCCCTGAATCTGTCTCCACAGTCATCATGAGGAGTACAGCTTAGGTAGAGTTGTTTAAGAATTGGATATTTTGTAGAATTTGAAAATATGTAATGGATTTAAAAATTATAAATCATAATTATGTATCATAAATTAAATATTGAGCTAGAGCTCTTTATTCCTCCATAGGCATATGCAGAAACCACTCAAATGCAAATACAGACAAGGATGGTTTCTTACCAAACAATTAGAATGAACTGATGACATTATTCATTGATTTACAACAAAACAATGATTGACAAAAACTATTGAAATTATACTAGAGAAATTGAATGAATTGTCCAAATATTTCCAACAAAGTAACTCTAATTTCAAATACTGATGTTACCATGTTTCAATAAAGTATAAGAAAGAAGAATATAGATTCTACAAAAATGTTTCTGGAAAATATAAACATGAATAACATAATTCACTTTATTAAGTCAGAATTACACAGGAATCTACTAAAACATAAATAGCATTTGTGTATGCATGAGAATAAATTGTTTTTGGCAAAGATCAAGAACAAAGCAAAGATGTTCATTTCTATTATAAACTATACAAACAAAATACAGATGAGAGAAAGGATAGCTTAAAGATTCTACACTATTAAGGCATTTCTTTCACAAATTACTTATAGATTATAGACAAATACAATAAAAAATTACACCAGGGATTTTTTATGTTCTGTTAACTTTTATTTCTTTATTATTTTAATCTTTGTGAGTAGAAATCAGTGAATTAATTATAAATTTTATTTAGAAAAAGAAAAATTAGAGTAAGTAAAATAAATTTGAAAATGTATAAATAAATTTATGACATGAAAATGACAAGCCATTGACTTGAAAACATCAATATTATGGATCCATATCCACACATGTAAAACATTTCCCAAATTCAATAAAATGTAATATGATCCTGTTAAAAATGGACAAACATATAAAAAATATTTAATGCCAAAACATTTGAGTGACAAATACAGTCATAAACATATTTTCAACATCATAATCTTACAGGCAATTATAATGTGACATGACTGTTGGGAGCCGTTTCCTACAGTGCCATGGCTGCCTATGCAGGAGAGGAAAGTTGGCCTGAGTTTTGGATCAGAGCCCAGCATTGTTTACCTTCCTCAAGGATAATTACTGTCTTTGCCAGATTAAACTAGAACCTCTACACACCTTTGCCAGATTAAATTAAGACAGTTATCAACACACCCGCCCACCAGTTCTTTATGATTAACCGGAGATTAAATAAACCAAGGACTCCACCCTTTTTTCACAAACCTTTTTTTTTTTTTAATTTTTTCTGTACACGTGAACGAAGCTAGTCAGCTCTTAGAAAGTACTTAATAGCCTTAAAAGAAGGCTGTTAAATAAACACGGCGATCAGTCAGTATTAATGATGAGCCCTTCCAACCCTATTTTTCTGTCCAGATTTATTTCTCATCCTAGCCCCTCGGCTCGGTTATCCCATTGCTCTGCCCGGCTAGCCCCGACACATGACTATACTTATTAGAAGTACACAAAGATTTCGTTCTATTTTCTTCTAAAAATATTAATTTCAACTCTTGCATTTAAACCTCAGATCAATTTGAAGGGTTTATATGATATAAATATGGTGATTATCCTCTTCTGCCTTTGTTTTCTTTTGCTGTGTGTCTCTGTCTGTCTGTCTGTCTCTTTCCGCCTGTCTGTCTCTATTTCTTTCTTTGTTTTCCAGAGGACATGTGAATGTCATATTGTTCCAGCATCATTTGTTAACAAGACAGATGTTTCTATTTGGACTGCCTTAGTAACTTGGTTAAAAAATCAGTTGACTATATATACATGGTCTAATTCTTAAATTTCTAGTCCTTTTTATTGATCTAAGCTTCAGTCTTTTAGTCAGTACTACACTGTCTTAACAAGTGCAAATTTAAGTGCTGTAATCATTTAGTGAGAGTTTTTAAATTTATTATAAGATTTAAAATTTTCATTTTCCCTGTTTTCCTAATATATAACGTCATCAATAGGAAAGACAAATATAATCTATGTATGTCAATTTGCTTAATTTCTTATGTTATAATCACAGAAAAAAAAAAGGTAGGCATATAGCAGATGTTCAATAATCATCTATTCAATTGACAATGATATTTGAAGTCATTCTTAATTTGAAGCCTTAAATTAATAAAAACATTTATTGAAATTATAAATTTCTAAAGAATATCAAGAACTGAAGATGTATTAGACTTCTGTAGTTCCACACTTAGTATCCTTGATCTTTTGTGTGCAACTACTTTGACAATTTTCAAAACCTTTTGTTTTCATGAAATATTTCAGAAGCTGAAAACTAAGATTAAATAATATAAATATTATACTTTATAAGGTATTTTCAAATGTTATGATACAGTGCTATGAGTACTTAAGACATTTACATTTTCTAAAAATTAGTAATTAACAATTATTTAGATAGTGAAGAATGTGAAGTTAAATGCCTATTCAATATATCTAATGAATTAAGAAAAATATGGATGATTTACACACACACACACACACACACACACACACACACACATATATATATATCGAAGTACTCCACATAATTTTATGAATTTTTATTTTCACATATTATTGAGAAAAATGTTGAATTTCACATTAAGGTTAGAAAAAATAGATGTTTAATTTGTTTTCACATCAAAGCTCATGAACAGATTCTATCCCAGGTTTTATTAGTACACTACTTAAGAGCCTGTTTTTATCAAAAATATAAATTTTTCAAACACTTTTTTCATTGTAATCATAAAGAAGTTTCTGTTTAAACAATTTAGTCAGCAACAATAGTATCATATACACATATACATCTTCAATAGAAACTTTACAAAAGAATACAATTTCTTAACAAAAGCATACAAATACAAGTTATAGAAATGTTTTGTCATGAGTGAATAAAAAAGTTTTTCATTTTTCATAAAATGCTACTTGCTTTGAAAATAGGTACCTTGAGACTCTCAGCTATTTCACAGAAAAAGATCTGAAACAGTCTAGTGCTAAGGTTCCCAGAATTGGCTGCAGAACAGCTCTCTTGAAAGCTTCTGATAGCATCCTGAGATAAAGAGCCAAAGGTAACAGGGAGGTCTGCCAGAAAAGTCTATAGAACTGCAAGCATTTGTAGCGAAGTGTCCCTATGGTCATTGATAAAAACTAGAGATAGAGTCCACTGAGATAAGAAAGTATCATACATAATAGAATAAAAAAAAAATTCTTGTGAGGGATACTGAGCTAATCCATCAACTTTATTTTTGAGTCCCTTTCTACTTCACAGTACTTCAATAAAATCTACATTTTAACAATATAGAGAAGTTTTCACAAGCAACCAGCAATGGAAAAATACAGTAATCTGCAACTGTACTTTCTAGGAAAAGTTCACTTGTTATAAAATAAGATGGAAAGCTAACGATTTTTATATTTGCGCTGTTCCTAAACAACCAGACTATTGCAAATGGGAAGCTGACCAGGAGAAGGAGAAGGAAGAAGAGCGAAGAAAGGGTTGTAAAATAATCCAAACTATATGTGCTATACATGCACAACTCTCCAACGCAATCGTTACGGACTACAATATGTACCATTAAAAATAAAAATTAAAAGAAATAATGAACTAAATAGTGGAGTTTACAAAACTACTGTGGGGATTTAAGTAATCTGGATATTTCAATTATATTTCTACTGGGAAAATAAAGATATAGCTTACATCAAAGAGCCAAAATTCATTTTCACTCTGAGTCAAGAGACTAAGCCTCTTACAGTATAGTCACTGACGTCTTAATGAGCATTTGTACATTACAGCTTTTTCTTATAGAGAATGACTTGCAGGACTGTCAGCAGTGAAATTAGTATTTCTTATTGTCAGATTTATCAGATATTTTAACTCAGGTCTCTCACTGTTTCCTTTAATGTATTAGTTGAAAGATCATTTAAAAAATGATACTTGAGATATTGCTGCTGATTTTCTTTCTTTTTTAGGTTTTTTGGAGACAGGGTCTCGCTTTGTGGTTCAGGCTGGCCCTGAGCTCAGCCTCAAACTCACATCACAGCAATCCTCCTGCCTCTGCCTTCCAAGTGCTGAGATTACAGGTGTGAGCCACCACACCCGGCACTGTGGTATGTGGTACTGGTTGCTGCTGGGGTGAGTCTCCACACCCAGTATGGTATGTGGTTACTGGGGATCAAACCCAGGCCTTGCACTTGCAAGACAGGTGCCGGAACCACTGAGCTAAATCCCCAGCCCCACTGCTAATTTTCTTGATCACTGAATGTCCTCCCTCAATTAAAACCACAGCCCACTAGCCTACAAAATTTCCAGGAATTCCCAGGGTACAATGTTCCACTCGATCCTGCCCTTGTGTAACTAGTAAAGCCCTTCCCTAACTGGCCTTGTGTTGTGCTATTGACTTTTTATCTGCTTGTTTCTATTCTGTATCAATCCACCTGCCATGGTCGCTACATGAAGAGGTCTTTTCTCGAGTAAACCATTAAGTCACTGTGCTGTGGTTTATCTCTGACAGTCTTGGGGAGTTAATCCCGTGGCATTCAGCATGAGGTCATCACTATGCTTGTTGGCTCCTCTGGTTTGACTTCTCCTTCTGGAACACTGAAAAATAGATTTCTTTTTTATGCCCAAGGCTTGTAGTAAAAGAGATTATAGAGCAAAATTTCTTGTCCATCTGGTAATATAGTTCATGCCACACAGAGATACAGTTCTTATACACTGAACTACAATCTTCTTTCTAGAATGTCCAAAATGAAGTGAAATGAGAATGTCCATAGATGTGCAGACAACCTTACACTTTCTCCAAGTGTCTGCTGCCCGCTAAGTCCCTGCTGACTCTGGCCAACAAGATCAGACCTTTTCTCATTAATAAGCAAATTTTTCTGTAATGCTTCCCATTGTCTTCCTCTCATCTTTTTTTTTTTTTGGATTTTTTTTTTTTTTTTGGATTTTTTTTCCTATCACCACTCTGCCAGGTGGATTTTGAATATTCCTTTTTCTATGGCTAGCAGAGATTGGTAACTGTAAATCAAAGGCACTGAATTGTTGCCAGTGAGGGCCAGGGATTTAGCTCAGTGGTTCCGGCCCTTGTCTTGCAAGTGCAGTGGCCCTGGTTTGATCCCCCGGTAACCACATACAATACTGGGTGTGGAGACTAACACCCAGCAGTAATCAGTACCACATACCACAGTGCCGGGCATGGTGGCTCACACCTGTAATCCCAGCAATTGGAAGGCAGAGGCAGGAGGATTGCTGTGATGTTAGTTTGAGACTGAGCTCAGGGCCAGCCTGAACTATAAAGCGAGACCCTGTCTCAAAAAAAAAAAAAAAAAAATGTAAGCATAAAGCAATTTTACACATTTCGTAGTAATTAAGAAGTTTGTGATTGAACAAAAATACCCTTGGTGTTACACAGAAAATAAATAAATAATCACATGGCTCAAGCCATCTAGTTTATATCAAATTGCATTAAAACACAGAAAGGGGCAATCTTGTATACAGGCCCCAACATCTACAACACTTCCCTGAATTTACACTATAATTATATGCTGTACTCTCAAATTGCTATCTTACATTTTGTAATAAAAAGGTAGAGTTAAATAGAAAGGTGGAACAAAGCATAAAATAGCTAAATATCAAAATAAAGATATTCATATTCAAATTTCATTCAATTAATCATGTTCCTTAATTGACTACAAAGGATAGTACATTATGGCAGTATAGGTATTTTTCTATGTGGATCCCAAGCCCATGGTCCAACGAAAGAAAGTGAATTCTCATCTGAGGGTTTTCTTTCCTGGGTGGAATCAATACGACATTTCTTCATTTTGAAATGTCAAGAAGGAATGTTATATTTCTTATTCCTCCTAGCTCTTAATAAAACTCTTCATGCTTTTTCTAATATCTGTAGAAAACAAGATATGGATTACTAAGATCCTTGCTCTCTGAAACAATACTCAAGCATCACCTAAATCCCATATTTACTGTTGACCACTTGTGATTCAATGTAAAATGTATCACACACCTTTGTCTTCACTCTTTGGTCCTAAAATGAAATAATAGTCATATGAAATATTATTTGAAGATTAAATGTGATACTAGTTCTTTAATAAAATGGATCAATGCAGTGCAGCCAGCAGAGGGTCAATAAATAATAGCTGTTTTATATTTGAAAAACATATAATGCAAAAGTCAAGACATAATAAAAGACTGAGGAGTGTGTATTTTAGGTACGTACATTTTTCAAGGGCGAATATATTTATTAAATCTTTAAAGAAAAATAATCACTGACTGTGATTAGTGCCTAGCTTCAATGGATTAAAGGCTGTTTATTACTTACAAGTTCAAAATATATCCCAAAATAGAGCAAAATTTGCTCTTGTTTAAATGGACTTGAACAATATGGCTGATGACAGCACCACATGCTCTTGACATTTCTCAACTTAGTACTTGGCCAATCAGTAAGTTTGTTTATTCTTTTTCACTTACATCCAACACCATGTTTATAGCTAAAATATGGAATAGAATGTATCCCAATTTTGGCAGTTTATTGAGAATGTTTGAAACAAAAAGGTAGTTAGGAGGGGTAGGGTAGGGTAGGATAAGGCTGGAGTGCAGTTCAGTGGAAAACGCTTGACCAGCATACAAGGGTTTCTGTTTATTGAACACTCACAGAGTGGGGAGTAGGTAAGTAATAGCACAGAATATTATTAAAGTAAATAATACTCTTCCAATTAAACCAATCCAAGATCATTTCTTTCTCAAATTACATATCCATCGAGATCGGTGGGTTAAAGGACTGCTGCTGCTGGTTGTATTCAGACTCTGTACAGTTAAACTTGATCTTTCAGTGTTTCCGTTTCAAGACATCCTTAGGTCATCTCTAAGTAGGTGAGTAGGTGAACTACTCACAACTCTTATAGTGCCTCATGGCTAGTTTCAATCAAGAGTCCAGGAAGCACGTTCTTATATAACTGTGCAACAATCATAGTTTCTGGTAGTAGCATTGAATCTTGGTTCACCTTATATGTGTAATGATTACTAGTACAATATGTGTTCTAATATCATTGAGAAATACAATGGGACCTGTATTTGAATTAATTTCAGTGAATGAAGAATTAAAATGCTAGTGAAATAAAGGTCAAATGACCATATAATGTAGAAACACAGGAAAAAAACAAATTAAACATAGGAAAATGTTAACAGATGTTTTGTTTATTTATTTATTTACTTATCTACTTATTTATTTTTGAGACAGGTCTTGCTCTTAGTTCAGACTGGCCCTGAGCTCACTGTAGCCCAGGTCAACCTGGAACTCATAGCAATCCTCCTGTCTCTGCTGGGATTAAAGGCCAGAGGCACCACACCCAGCATAAGAGGTGTTTTAAAGTAGTTGTCCATTTTTAGTTTCAGTGTTTCAAGTTAAACAACAATAGAAAAAGACTAATATCAATTGAAAGCCGGGATAGATATCTATTTGGATAAAAAGAATGAAAATTTGTTAAATAAGTTTTACTCGTGATGCTTCTTAGCTAATGAGGTTTAGAGAATACAGCTGACATTTTCAGGATTTAGGGTGGATGTCAGATGAGTTGAGTTAAGGATTGTACAAGCGCAAACCAAAGAGGGATATGTTTTCAGGAAATTAAGCAATTTCTTGATTTTTTTTTTTTCAGTACTGAGGATTAAGCAATTTCTTGATTTTTTTTTTTTTTTTTTCAGTACTGAGGATCAAATCCAGGTACTTGTACATGCAAGCCAAGCACCCTATCCCTGACTTATACCTTCCACCTTACCTTTATTTCTTGCAGTTTTATGATGATATCTAATAAGATAAGGGCATAATGAAAGTTGATTCACGATATGTAAAGTTAACTGTGTGTTGACATTATAGGGAGATTTAAGGAAAGAATTCTTGACAGCAACATATTGAATGTACTGGTTCCACCTAATCTGTAGTGTCTTCACCACCACAGACATGAAAGAAGTCAGGCAAAGAAGTAAAATAAGAGGCTGGGGATTTAGTTCAGTGGTTCCAGTGCCTGCCTTGCAAGCGCAAGGGCCCGGGTTTGATCTCTGGTAACCACATACAACAATGCCGGGCATGGAGACTTCTGCCCACTAGCAATCAGTACCACAAACCACAGTGCCAGGTATGGTGGCTCAACCTGTAGTTCCAGCACTCAAGAGGCAGACAGGCAGGAGGATTGCTCTGATTTTGAGGCTAGCCTGGGGTACATTGTGAACTCAGGGCCAGTCTGAACTACAAAGGAAGACCCTGTCTCAAACAACAACAAAAAAGAAGTGAAATAAGTTTTAGGGTAGTATGAACCATTGTTTAAAAGATAACATGCTTTGATGGCAACAAATTTAAACTGCACAATCTTATGCAGAGTGCATTTTCTGTTACTGAAACATCTGACTGCAATGTATCTGCAGTGTGGATGATGAACAATAAAAGTCCCAATTAACTTGATATTTACTTGTGTGAAATAAGAAACGGGTATGTTATATAATTAGATGTTGGAATAGAGAAAATTCTGGAATCATGTATAGATTTCATTGCTAAAAAATTTGTTATAGTGATAAGCCTTTGCCTTTGTATTTTATCTATCTGAACTGTGGAATTGGTAATTATTTTTAAAAAATAGATCTATTTAAGTAAAGGATTAGGATAAAAACCTATTTAAAAGATAGTGACACAATTGGTTTCTGACCCAGTAATGATAACTTCAGGAAATAAAAATTTTTAATCACTTAATTTATCACAGAACTTGTTTTTAGTTTTCTGTAATTTAAAAGCATAATTCCTTGCATCTTCTCTTCTAGGGAGCTTTACACTGATTATATTAATCTGAGTGTTCCTCTATATTTAAATTATTATATACAAGTGTATTATATGTTTCACATGATCAATTAAAAAGTCAACTCTAAAAATAAAAGAATTTTTATTAAAAACCTTATAAAAGGTGAAAATGGCACCGTAACCTGGGGAGAGAAATGATATGTCATCTTGAAATTAAATATCAGAAACTTCTGGTGTACATACTATGAGATGAGATTTATGTCATTGATACACAAAAATGAACCTCAATAAATTATTTCTCAAACATAATGGTAAATGAACAAAACATAGAATGACAATATCATCCTAGTTTTATAAAGAACTGACATTTTCAAGTCATTTTCCATTTACTTCCAAACAAACTGTGCTAAGGTTATAGTTGGCAGGAAAATGAAACCAGCAAGAAAAAAAATGCAAGTTAAAAAACCAGTTTTCTAAGGCTTCCATTGTAATCTTTCTTTGGAAATATATACTACATGTGAAGAAATTTCAAAGAAACAAAGGGATCTGGAGTCGCTCAGTGGTAGAGTGCTTTCATGTGAGGCCCTGGGCTCAGTCTCCAACACCACAAAACAAACAAGAAGAAATAGGCATTAGGATATTTACACTTCCGGAAGTTAGTTTTAGGAAGTAAAGTAGTCTTTTTACTTTCTCCATATCAAAATATCTAATAAACTGAAATACCCAGAAACATAAAAAGAAAGCCAGTGTGGAGGACTGAAAGTCCCAGATCAGCTGGCCTCCCCCATCTGCCCTTAGTGACCGCAGCCCTTGTTTTTGCACCACACAAGGGAAAAATAGAAAAGGAACTGTCCACATGCCAAAGAGCCAAGAGATGGGTTGATTTGTCTTCCCACAATCCACTCTCAGGAGACCTACCTTACACCATGAAACCAGTACTAATCCCTTCCAAGCGTGTTGTTCCAAATATTAATCACCTTATGATAGAGCCCACCTCATACAGGTTCTACCACTTCAGAATTAACACTGAGGGCCAAGCCTCTGGCATGTGCATCTTTGGGGGACACACTCTGCTTGTACCCAAACTACATCAGGGAGATGTGAAGATGCCTGGAAGGATTGTATGTATTCAAAGACAAGTTGTTAAAAACATACTGAGGCCCCTCAGGTGAGTTACATCACTCATTCATATTGTGGCTAAAAATCTGAAATGTCTTCTGCAGCAAAAGAGACAAATCAAAGGAGCTGGAAACTGTAAAGTAACACTCAATGCTGTCTTTTTAAGGACTGTAGGACTTCTGGTTTAACTTGATAAACGTGCATAGAAGCATAATATATCCATTCTCAGTAGCTTAAATATCATCAACCTAATGAAATCATATTTTCAAGAATTTTGGATTCATATGTTGATAATTTCTTTTTGATTTTTTGAGACAGGGTCTCGCTTTTGGTTCAGGCTGGCCCTGAGCTCAGCCTCAAACTCACATCACAGCAATCCTCCTGCCTCTGCCTCCTGAGTGCTGTGATTACAGGCATAAGCCACCACGCCTGGCACTGTGGTATGTGGTACTGGTTGCTGCTAGGTGTGAGTCTCCACACCCAGTATGGTATGTGGTTACTGAGGATTGAACCCACGTCCTTGCGCTTGCAAGACAGGCGCTGGAACTACTGAGTATATCCCCAGCCCCCATATGTTGATAATTTCTAACTCAAAACTAACAGTAGACTTCTAAGGAATAAGATTATAAATTGAATTATTTGGAGTATTTTTTAAAAATTTTTCACTTTCATCCAGTGGATCTGTTTAATTGCTGACTACATGAGTCATATGTCAGAATACATATTATTGGTTTAAAATTGTACAATATTCAAATATTGATGTTTTAATTACCTTAACATTTTCTAGATTTTAGGTACTCAGATTTTTCCATGATGGCACTGGTAGGTGTATGTATTTTATTGGTTTAATGTTTAAAAATCTATCAGTCATTTGTATTCAGCCTGAAATTAGGTCATAGTTAAAAAGTTTCAAATTTTGAAGTAGAGGAATTGTACATATTTAATCCCAAATCACCACATAGATTTCAATTTCCATAGCATGGAATTTCCTATAACAATTTGTGCTTTCTTTTGCTTCTGAATTTATCTCTTCTATATCATGCCTTAGTTTGTCTATTCTAACAATCATAGCTCCTCTAATCAGTCCTCTCAGACGTAGTGTTTTACATTATGCTTCTATGCACATTTATCAAGTTAAACCAGAAGACATCCAGTCCTTAAAAAGACAGCGTTGAGTGTTACCGTTTCATTCACATATGTGTATGTGCTTCCCCTTCCATAGGAAATCAATCCTCCTTGCACTACTAAAATTTTATTTACTTTGAAAACCGTCCTGTACACCTCCTTTATATCATCAGGCAGCTAATATCAACCTCTATCCCCTCACTCATATGTATCATCACATTTTACTCCTGTTCTTTTATTTGCCAAACTGATTTTTATATGCAATTTATGCTTTGTAGCCCCTGTTTAAATCACTATAATTCAACTCTATTCGCATTTATTTATGACCAAAATAGTTCATATACACAACTCTGTGAATGATAATTTATAACTTGATTAAATAGGCTAATGCATGCTGAAAAAATCATGAGAGACAAACTCACATTCATATGGTATGAAATATGACTGTGTTATTAAAAAGTGATGTGTACAAACCTCCAAACTCTGAAACTTCAGAAGTTCTAGAACATTCTTATGGAGATTATTCTGGCTCAGAGAATGTTTTATAACTTACAAACTCCCCAATACACTTTTCCCAGTTCAAATTTTTGGTAATTTCAATAAAATAAATAATCCCTTAAATCAGAAATACAAACAACTGATGCTGTGGACAAATATTTTTTTGATATGGGAGAAATATTTTGTTTTCTTTCAATGAACTTTTGCAAATATTATCTGTGATATTTACATTTGTAAGAATGTTATTAAAATAGTTAACAATTCAGGAAACAAAAATAGAGTTAGATCAAAATTGTTAAGTCTCATGGTCAATAAATCACAGCTGTGCTCCCAAAAAACGTACTGAAATCTGTATGAAAGTTACCATCAAAGTAGTCAAAATAGTCACATTGACTAACTTGAAACAAAAGATTCCTGCTGCAAAGAGCACAGAATTAAGAGTGTGAAGAGAGTGGACACTGGAGGAAATAGCTACCAAAGAGATCATTGTTCTGTGATAACCACATCATGAAAGATGGAGACATAAAACATTTATTTTCAGATGAATTTCCAAGCCATCCCATGAGTGCAAGTCATAAACTTATCTGACAGTTTTTTAGCTTTTCTACATGTGGAGTATTTTGATCAATGGAATATAAATGAATGTGAAATTTGCATCCAAACCAAACTTTAAATACGAGTTAAAATCTATCTCTTTCTCTCCCTTGTTTTATATTCCTCCAAAGACAAAACCATTTCCATATCAAGGCTGCTTCACTCAGCTTCCAAAATGAAGAGACTTGAGGAAGAGAACTGAGGGATAAGGCTGCCAAATATCATCATTGTCAAATATCATCATTGTCATGGAAACCTGAGTGGAACAAAAATATGTTTTTAAGAGCTAATATTTACAGACTGTTGCTTCTGGAGAACTCTCCTACAGAACTTAATACCGGATAAAGAGTGGTACGAGGGCACACAGAAAACTGTAGAATATGTTGCTGCCTTTGCACTGAGTGACAGTGTGGAAACAAAATTGTGCCTAAAGCAAGGACGACTTACATTATATAAGCTAAAATATTTGCTCCACCATAAACTTGGGTAATGGACTTGAAGAAATTTGGGGTCTAGCTTTGTTGTTAGCTGTTTATTAAAGCAACATAAGAAGAAGTATAGTTTTTAAAAAGTCAAGCTGCTATAAATTAGGAAGAAAAAGAGAATCCTGAATGTTCATTACTTGATTGTTTGAGAGAGGTGCTCAACTCACATCCACACAATCTAAACTTATGGAAAAGCAAGAGTAGCATCAGCAAATGAAGACAAGCCTCAGAATAAACATTAAATCCAGGAGATGGAGGAGATATTCAACAAGCTCTTTTGTAGGACACCTCATTGACTTATTACCAGGGAAAATAGATCAAATAGGTCTGGTAAGATCACCATATCTCTCATAAATTCTAAACCACAGATGTACTTCAAAAATAATTATACATTTATTGGCCCACACTGCTGACTGAAATCACATAACAAGAACATACCAAAGAGTTTCACAAGTTATAGTAAAAAAATACCATGATATGAACTTGACAGAGTCTGTAAATAAAAAGAAAACCATCCATAGTCTGAAATTTCTCTTAGCAACAACCTGACAAAGTTGGTCTGCTATTTTATTGGGCAGATGTTTTCATGTGTCTTTCTGAGGCAGTCAAAGAAACTGATAGCAAAGAGACTCCCTGAGGGAGACCCAAAGTTATCAGAAAGGTCTACTATTGTCCATCCAGGGAATGGAACTAGGGTCATTGTGACATGTTGTACCTTTAGACAAGATGGACTTTCACTATTGTTCCACAGTGATCAATTTCCATGAGACAGGAAGATGAGTATCATCTCCATTTCTTCTGATTGGTATATTTATTTGTATTATGCCCCTGTTTTCCTCTAAATATTAAATTTGGATAAAGATTATATTTATCTTATGGGTTCATATGTCCCAGATCAAAGAAAAATGCCATTGGATCTGAATGAATTCTTACAAATATAGAACTTTTTATGTATCCCTTCATTGTAAGAGTCATTTGTTTTATACATACTTGAAGACAACAGTTTATATTTTATGTAAGATGTAAGTTAATTATGATTCATTAATAGTACAGAATGGAGTAATTACTATTATTGTGTAAATATAATGTTCTTCTTAATATCATTCAACATATACAGTTCCTTTACTATGATAAAAAAATAAAACTTTTCTATTACAATGAGCAAATAACAATCAGGAAAATTTTGTGGAACAAATAGGATTTAAGCCATTTTATAAAAGTGCAAAACCTACAGAACAATGGGTTGCAAAAATTATATTTGGAGTAAAACTAAGAA
Organism: Petromus typicus; assembly: GCA_004026965.1. Lineage (NCBI taxonomy): Eukaryota > Metazoa > Chordata > Mammalia > Rodentia > Petromuridae > Petromus > Petromus typicus. The sequence continues at coordinate 19,416 of PVIR01010788.1, read as the reverse complement.
TCAGGGGAATGGAAAGGTAGTGGGCTTGCCCACTATGATGGAGAGCAAAATGGGCTAAAACTTGAACAAGTTTGGAAATTTTTACAAGATTCTTCAGCATCACTAGGTGTGCATAATTGGCACATTTTTGTAAGCAGACCCTGATTTATGATGGTTAGATGGAAGATTTTTAAAATTTATGATACTAGGAAAATGATTCAAGTCAGTAGAAAGCATACATCAAAGTTTTAGATTTTCCAGACCTATGATAATCTGGGCAATGAAAGAGCCAAGCTCCCAGTCATCTACACGATCTTGAGTAAACAACCCATAATCTTACTGTGAGCCATGTTGCCAAGCTATGCTGTTCAGTAAGTTATATATATATAAGATGAACTTTTGATGTACAATATTTTCGATTCATGACCAGTTCATCAGACTAACTCGATTATAAATCAGAGATCACCCACAGAGCACAGCAAAGTGTATATTATCATTGTCTCTTTCTAGTTCTTCATGTTTTTGACTTATAGTGCATAGAATGAGATGTACTTCTTCATAGGGCTCATAACTTTCAGTTAAGATCCAGAAAAAGAAGCGTACTTCCAGTGTTTTTGCTGTCAGATTTGTTGGAAAATATTTGTATGTTATTTTGTCATGGTTAAATCTTTTAAATTTTCATTGCTTCTTAATTACTACTCTTAAAAATGATTCACCATGTTAAACTACATGTAACACACACACACACACAGATACACACATACACACACATACATGCACGGAGGAGCCAAGAATGTTATTAAAATTATCTATACTATTTAACTAAATTTCACTCCTAAATATTAGTATTAGTCTGTATTGTAGAATTAGTTTTTGTATCTTGTTTAGTAAAATAATACCATTGTTAGCTAAGGGTTAAGTGTGAATTTTATGACCTACGACCAGTGGTCTAGAAGTTGAAGTCAGCACAACATTTCTCTCCCTCTTAGTGTCATTAGAGGTAAAGTTTTACAAAAAAGAGTTTATTTCAACATGACAGGTGAACATCATAAGAATCTTTCCTTCTATATTTTAGAGAAATGATGGTTTTCTATGTGGTCATTTAAAAGTTATTTATAGATGACAACTAGTCTGCAACTAAGAATTGTATTTATTTTTATGTAATGGAAGAATTCTTTATGTCACCAGGCCTTTTACTCATCTTCTAAAAGCTGTATTATATTGTCAAAATGAGGAGCTTCAACATGAGCAGATCTTACTTGATAATGGGTCCATTAAAAAATCCAAAGACTCAATTTACTATTCAATTTTTCAGTTCTAATTGAGTGCTGACAATTTCCTTAAGACTTTATTTGCAGAAGAATTTATCCATATATATTCTCTTCCTTTGTGCATGGTACATTTAAGCTTGATTCAGCAAATTCTATTTGAAAACTCATCATATCACCTTGACATTATGTCTCATATGAGTATTTGAAAAGCTATGAACTCGAAGAAACTGTTAGATATTTATAACATCGAATGTTGGAGATAAAGCCCTGTGCATTTCACTGACTTAGTAATTCACATAAGATGTGAGTTCAGTACCGGCACGCTAGATAAAGTGAAAGACAGTTTCTTATGAGCCTCTTCATAATGGTCTTGGCTCAAGATTGATGTTTCCAGAGAGCGAGCCAAAGCATTCCTCTCCCATCTCCTCCACACCTGCTCGCTCCACACCATCTCCTCCACACCTGCTCGCTCTGCTTCAAGCTCAGCCACTCTGCCTTTGGCTGCATCTCTCTGCTTTGGTTCCTTCATTCTTTTGGTCAAATCCCTGATGATCTCTGAAGATGGATGTGTTAATCTATGGAGATTTGGTCTAAAACTGGTAGTTTTCCCCAATCATGGCTGAAAATATCAAGGTAAGAATGCTATATTTTTATGGGAACTTGAAAATGAACAGGTCACCAGCTCCAAGTTTTTTTTTTTCCCCTTTTGCCAAGCACCAGAGGGACTTTTAGAAGTCACCAATCCTTGACCCATATCTGCCTAAGCACAGATCTAGTTAATTCCATCTTTCCTTTCTGATTGTTCATTTCTAAGTCAGGGACCTTAGATCCAGGAGCAACAGCTCCGATCAATACACATGTTCCACAGGACTTGTAACTACTTCCAAATAGTAAACATTTTCTCATCACAGGAAAGTGTTGACAGTTAAGCTGGATTTGTCATTTTGATTGATTTGAGAGCCATCCAGGGAACTGGTATAGGACACTTCTGAGTGTGACTGGGTGGGTCATGAGTGTGACCATAGTGTCTAATTCTCATCCCTTGTTTTTTTTTTTTTTGTTTGTTTGTTTGTTTTTTGTTTTGTTTTTTGTGGTGCTGTTTCTGCACTATCATAACTGGGATGACCCTTGCTCCACCATGATTTTTGTTTTGGAGCCAATCAGAAATTGACTGAGTTTTCAAAAACTGATTCATACTCAATCTCTACTCCATGAAGTTGTGAGTAATGGGCATTATATCTTTGTGACAGGAAAGCTAACAGGTTCTGGGAAATAAAGATTGAGGCAACATTACCATACAAAAAAAGGAGGGCACTCTGTCAGCCATTAGATGTTCTCTGAAGGGTAAAAATTTTCAGTTAATAAAAATCAGATGAATCTGGGTTCAGATGTATGGTATGGAATGCATCTGGAAAATGATAGGAAGATCAGTCTACATAGTGTCCTTGAGGCTGTGTAATGTATTACACAGGCTGTAATACATTCTGTGAGCTAAGGTGAGGTTTAAAGATTCTAAATACCTCTGATATACAATGTTAAAGAGTACCAGTATTATTCTGGTAGTAGAATCCTAAATGGTAGTAAATGCAACAATAACACAGATTCTCAGAAATGATTACAATAGAAAGAATTTAAATTATGAATTCAGCAAGCAAGAGAATTTATAGCCAAGGAGATGGCAGTAAGGACACAGAACATTACCAAACAGAAGCACCACAGGGAAAGGTGAACTGTGCGGTAACTAACTTGATGAATTTCTCGCTGATCAGAGTGAGTCAATTACCAGGTATGTTGGAAGATGAAGGTTTTGACCAGGTGTTAAGAATGATTAGATGTCAAAGTTGGGGCATTCCTGATAAACTGACTTATCGGGACAAGTTAATCCCAACAAGAATAGTAGCATGGAGGCCTAAATAGCTTAGGTAACTCAGCTGTGGTCTGCTGATCAGTTTCAGGATGGTCACATAGAAATTTGTAAATTAGCTCCAAGGGTCCCTGAACCTTGGCGACTCATATTTGGCTCAGAAAAAGCTTGTTTCTTAATCCTTTATAGAACAGTTATTATTTTTCATTGTCAATACAGTGGATTTGTCAACTCCTATTTCTATCCATTTGAGAAAGTCAGTTAGCAAATATTAATTCATCAGAAAGGAGTTAACTGAATGGAAGAAAAGTTACTTGGCTGAAATACAAATGCTCTTTAATTATAGACTTTCAAAGCTAAATGTAACTCACAGGGATGCCTATTAAATAGGTAAAAAGTGTGTGATTAACATTCTGAAATATTTTTAGAATTTAGTATAAATCTATTTGTATCATTTGAGAATATTTTCACTAATTTTGAACTCTTTACTAACCTCACTTTAGTTGTCTATCTTGGTCTTTGGTCATCTATTTTTGAACCCCAGAGGTCAAATAAATGCTTTAATATGTTTTGCAATTTCTGTAGATTCCCTAAAAGTAAACTAAAACTATCTGAGAAGGAATTGCTGTAGCCTTTTTTAAAAAAATTAGAACACACATTTTATTACCACTTTTAGTGCTGTTATTTTGTTTGTGATTTTTAAGTAGCTACATTCTTAAGCCTGGTAGAGGACAAAGGTCACAACTAACTTTATATTAGCATTTGGCTCTTTTATAGTCACAGCAGGAACTATTGCTCTCTGTCATGTTTAAATAAAAGAGGAAATTTCAAGCTTCTATGGTAATTGAGAGAGTATACAATGTCTGGGTAGGGGGTTATGAATGAAAAGAGCTACATCTCTCTCATAGCAGATCTCTTGGAGAGGTCATTTTCAGAGAAGAGGACATTTGCATCTTTCAATACTTTACAAACATCTATATTTAGGAAAATGGAGAACTGGCCAATAATCATACAAATCAGAATTAAAAAGAGCACATTAATTTGACCCAGCTATCACTCTGCTAGGTATATACACACAAGAATGAAAAGAGACATATTACAGTGACATGTGTGCACCCATGTTTATAGCAGCTCAGTTTGTGATTGCTAAATCTTGGAAACAACCCAAATGTCCATCAATTGGAGACTGGATAAAAAAAGCTGTGGGTCTTCTACAGAATGGAGTATTATTCTGCCATAAAAAATGATAAGTTTGAATAATTTATACTTAAATGGATGTACCTGGAGGACATCCTCATAAGTGAAATAAATAGGTCACATATGTGTAAATATCACATTTTTTCTCTGGTATGAGAAAATAAAGATGTAAATGAGCTCTAGAATGTATGTTATATATTGTGAAAATACTCAAAGCAAAATAGGGTGAAGGGAGAAAATTATGAGATTATAACAAAAAAGGAAACAAATTTTATGTATATGCAGGTGGGGTGGTAGGGTGGGTAGGGCTATAGAAAAAAATGAGAATTAAGTTGTGTCATATACTGGTACAAATTCTCATTGTTGAATGCAATGAGATGTGTATATGTTATGTACCAATAAAGATTTTAATTAGAAAAAAGAACACATTAATGAATAAGAATTAATTTTAACAGTATATTGGAACATTTAGCACTTTTGTCTATCAACATCATATAATTAGTATTCATTTTTCTACGTATTATAAAAATATTATATAATATATTATAAAATATTTATATAATTTTGTATTATATCATTACACATTATAGTGAATAAATCTATTATTTTGATTAATTCAGTCATTTTTCCTTGATTTACATTAAGTGAGTGACTTATTACATCATATTTATAATTTAATTGTGTTCAGAGTAAGAATGAAAATTATAAATGGCCAGTCAGTCAAGGTTTTTTTACCTTGGTGTGATACAACACACTGTGATGCCTAAAAAATTAAATGCATTTGTTCATTGTAATTATAAGTATAAAGTATGGTCTCCTACATATGGCTTTATCTTCTAGGTAGCATAGAGGCTTAAATCATACATATATATATATATATATATATATATATATATATATATATATATATATATATGCACTTTGATTCACATACTTGTTTTCTTTTAGCAATCTGAATTGGAATGAAAATGAATCCAACTCAATAATGAAGTTCAATGTCACCTTTATGGGAAGTTTGGTGTGGCTGTCATCTGGTTTAGCTTGCAACCAGAATGATGGAGAGAACTGAGTTTTTAAACTGAGGTACCACTAGATACAGATGTGGATATAGAATTGTGTCAATTCATATAAAGCAGATAGAAGCTAAAATAATACATTTTCATATTTACAGAAATGTTTTCCACATTACTGTAGCCTGAAATCTAGGGAGAGAAAGATAAAGTTTTCAAAACTTAACCCAAGGAACTGTTTTTTTGCTGCCACCTCCCCAATTATATCATCAAAATAGCCTGGAGAAAAAAATATTGCCAAGTTCATCCCTGCTGCAATGGGAGAAAGCTCTACCTTCATAGCATCTTAATGTGTCCAAGATGAAAGGCAGTCATGGTATGATGTTTGAAAAGTCTGGGCGATTTCATTTAAGATACCTTTTTTTGTTACAGGATAAATTATTCCCAGCTGATTAAATGTCACATGTGCTCAGAGACATCAAGGATTGGGATCATAAACTAAGGCAGAAGTCACTATCGCCAGGTATACTCATGATAGTGTGTGTGTGTGTGTGTGTGTGTGTGTGAATAACAGATTGAGATTTTGTGAGATATATTGTTATTTGGTCAGTCTTAAGGATGGGGATGGGATCCATTCCTGAAATACAAACATTAAATTTAAACAGTCACTCATTCTGACAGTTTCATTGATATTCGGAACTAATTGAGAAGTCTATTTCCAAAAGACTATTAGCTAACTCTGAAGGTGTCCTCAGTTACCTCTTAAATTACAGTATGTGTGAAATTAGCACTCACATCTTCTAACCACGTGCTTGTCGAGAACTGTGGACCACTTATTGGACTTAGGACTGACTTACTTGGATTTATGGATGGCTGCCCTGCCCTGTGGGATCAAGTACTGGGATTATTGCAGACACATGCCCCATCTGTGGGATCTTGAACTACAAGGATCACTGCACTAGGATTATTGGCCTTAAGACTCATTGGGACTTACTGGGGTTTATGGATGTCTGGCCCACCCTATGTAATCTTCAACTAAGGAATTATTGTGGGACCTCTTTGTTTTATGCATGCTAGGATTATGCAAGTGAAGGCTTGGTACCAAATAAAGGTGTGGTGAGCTCTGGTTATGGGTTCTTCTGCTCCCTCTTCTGCTGCTTTGGTATTTGGCCTTTTGCTGCCCCTTCTCAGAGTAGCAAGAATTCAGCCTGGGCTCAGTCTTTTTCTCAAGGTTCTGATTTTGTTGTTTGTGGCTTGTTAATCCTTTTGTTGTGGTACTCACAAGGGACTGAAGTTTGCCATGAGGTTTCTGGCTTTGTCCTCTTCCCCTGATTCCCACAATGAGGACTATTTACTTTCTAGAAAACTTGTAAAGAATTGGTTGTATGCTCCTGACTATATCAATGGTGAACATTATTTTTCTTTTTGAAAAATTAAATGGAAAGCTTGTGAAGGAAGACCCATTATACTGTAATCCTTATTCTATAATACAGTTGCTTTGCAGCTCTATTAAATTTCTGAGGCAAAATGTTCTAGCTTGGAGTTGATGATTTTGTTTGCAGCTGTATTCTTCCAGCATTTCCTGTCCTGGAACAAGGCACTTGCAGTGCATGAAAAGCCATCCATGTTCCATGAATCAAAAGAAAGAAGCAGAAAAAGTAACATAGAGTGAGATGTACTGGAGTCTTACTGATAGAGCCAGACTCCTAGTCAGAAGCAATATCCAATGAGTCTCCATTACTGGAGACAGAAAATAGATCTTATATCATGGTTAGGACAAAAGTGACATCTTCCAAATCTAGGTATGATATTCTTGTTTTTTTTAGAGAAAACATATTTATATAGTGTTGGAATCCATGATTGTTTCTGAAGTCTGGAAATAAAGTGGAAAACACGACCAAGAAGATTCTAGTTAGCCTTGTACTTTTGTCTTTTTCATAGAGTGGATTTACTATGGATCTAGCATCACATGTTTACACACTGTTTTAGTCACTTTATTGTTGCTGAAACACAGTACCTGATGCCAAAAACGTTAAGCAGAGGAGGATTGTGTTGGCTGTCAGTTGGCAAGTCTCTGTCCAAAGTCATCTGGCTCCAAGGCAGGAAAGCCTGGCACAGGCCATGGAAGAGGAGAGCTGCTCATCACCTGGCATACAGGAAACAGAGAGATCAAAGGAGCCGGGGAGGGAGATAAACCCCTCCAACCTATGCACCGTGGACTTGCCAGTTCTGATAAGACTCTGCACTTAATAACAAATGAGTTATACATTGTTATAAGCTAATCACTTCCAAAAGCCCACCCATGGGCTCACAAGGCTCTGAGGAACATCTAGGTATAAACCAGGACAAAGGGCCACATCCAAGCCAGGCTTCAGGAAGGTAAGTCTCTACTCATTTTTGTCCCTTTGTTTTTTAGTCTTTTCAGAAATTCTTCAAAACATTTTAGGCCATAAGGAGTCATATAAAGGCCTGGCAACATACCTATGCCCTTAGTTTCAATGGAATAACTTCCTGAAGAAATTAAAGGCATCAAGCTACAGTGATATACGCATCTTCATGTTCAGAGCAGCCCAGTTTGTAATAGCTAAATCCTGGAAGTAGTTCAAACACCCATCAGCAGAAAAACAGATTAAAACATGTGCTGTTGCCATCTTTATATGTTACCTGCATTCAGCATATGACATATTTGTATTTATTGCTAGTTAATTCAGTGATGAGGTGGAGTCACAATCAGTGAAGTTGGCTGAACATAAGAGAAAGCCTGGCTTTCACCTAAAATATCATTTCAAGTGTAAAGTAAACCCACCTCTGTTTTTTCGTATGCTCTGAATTATTGTAAACTATCTGTAGTGAAAAGCTATAAAAATATAGAAACAACTGTAGAGACATATGGATAAAAATATAGAGAGAAGATAGACAATGCACATATATTCCTATATATGTACATTCTAGATAGAAAAATGATTGATAGACAGATATCTGTACTAGATCAATATTTGATGTGTGCTATACAAAGGTCAAAAATAAGTTATCTTTCTCGGTGTGTTACTCCTTTCTGATCTCTTAATAAGTGCTAATAGGTAGAATTGTTTCACCAGATAGCAAACAACAGTTCTATTTTCTCTTAATCATTACTTTCATATTACATCCTGAATCATCTAAGACAAACTCTAGGAAAAAATTTCAAGAGCCAGCAGCTGAGTTGTATTTTAGGTAAAATTAGGTTTATAGAAGAAGGACACTCTGTGTATGAGTGCCTATTAATAAGAAGAGGACTTACTACCATTTTTATAGATCTCTTCAATGAATAAAAGATCTTAAAAAAATATGCAGAGTGGCTCTTTCCCCTAGGCTATTCTGTGTAATAAATATAGATTATGTAAGATCCAAAAAGATGAGAGAAATCCCAAGTATAAAATGCAGAATATTTACCCACAAGGCACTGAAAAAAATACTGAAAATTTAAGATGTTTAATTTTCCATTAACTCGCTGGTTGTATAATACACATTTAAAGTGGATTTATGTCATTGTGAAGAAGTTAGAATATTGGAGAATTCAGAGTTATGAATTTGTTATATTGAAATTATTAACATAGACATCAAAATGGGAGAAACTTCTTGAAAGGTAGGCTTTCCAAGAAAACATTTAATACAGAGAAGATTAAATTACTAAACGGCATGAAGAAAATTTTGAACTTTGTGTGAGTAAAAAGATCTTAAGAAAAACCTTCATTCTTAGATTTGCATTTGTTTTCTTTGGTAAATGAATGAGATTCTGAATTACATTAAGTATTATCTTTAAAAAGACAACTAATTTTTGTCAAGGTAATATGCATGTTATTACTTTATTAAAATATGCATAGCAATATGTATTAAATTATTTAAATCTTTATTGGTACATTATGAATACAGATCATCATCACATTCAACATTGAGAGTTTGTACCAGAATATGACTGACTTGATTCTCATTTTTACCCTTTTCCCCTCACCCTGTGACCCCTACTCCCGATAGATACAATCTTTGCTTTCTTTTTTCTTTATTATTCCCACATTTGTTTTCCCCTCATTATTTACCCTTACATTCTCTTTCCTTTTAAATATTTTCTACTTCACAATATCAACTATACATACTACAACTCATTTACAACTTCATTTTCTCATACCAGAGAAAAGATATTTACACATCTGTGACCTGTTTGTTTGGCTTCGTAGGATGTACTTATATTCAATTTTTTTAGGGAAAGATCTGTATAATAGTAAAGAATGTATAGCTGAAAATATGTTTACTATATAAATGTAAGTGCACAATTTATGTAGATTATTTAGAAGTTGAAAAAGAATGAATTCATGAAAACATCCTGTGTCTGAAATCAAATAATCAAAAATTGTTGTTTTGATCTGCGTATCATTTATATAATACTTAGTATGCAATAATGAATTAAATAAACTGGGCAATCCATTTTTCAAGATTTTAAGGAATATCACTGCCCACCCATCATTACCAAAACAATCAAACTACCTCAGCCCATCTTCAGGGTGAAAATAGGATGAGGCTACCATATCTCTCCTTGTAATTAACAGTATATTAGTCATGTATTTTAAAATATAAAGATAAACTACCAAAAGTTTTCTTTAGTACATTAGTTCCTGTTTGTCCTAATCCTCTTTGTTCTGTTGAAGAATTCCTTTTTGTTCTTTCAACACTGTATCTGAATTGTGTTCCGGATGATGGCTTCATTGGCTGCAGTTTCACTTGAAAGAGAAAGCTTATCAAAAATGCATTTCACATTGTAAACTTACCATCCCTGTCCTTCTTTGGAATATCTATATTTAGATTTTTAATGTTTACAAGTAGTTTTTTAAATAAATCTGTCTACTTATGATTCCAAATCATTTTTTTCCTTAGTAATCCCAAACATCTTGAAAATGACTCTGTGTGTGTGTGTGTGTGTGTGTGTGTGTGTGTGTGTGTGTGTCTGTGTATGTGTGTGTATGTGTATGCGTGCATGCACTTGCACACACTGGGATAACTTATTAAAATATTAAGGAAAAAGTATACAATAAATGCATTAAGAATTAAATCAGCTTATGTGTGATGGTAAATTTCCTTCATTTCTTTCTTTGTGAATGCTTTAATAACTGAGGGATAAAATCTTGTTAAAATATAGGATGTAAAATAAAAATAATATTTAGGTCTAATTGGTATTTTTTTTTCAGTAGAGAAGAACCCAGGACCTTCTGCATCTCTACCATTCTCCTATTTGCAGATGTTGAAACAGGTTATCACCAAGTCACTGAGTTTCCCAGATTTGGTTCCTATTTGTGATCCTCCTACCTGAGCCATCAAGAATGCCTCCACTGTGCACCATCATGCCTAATTTGGCTTTATTTTTAAATGATGCTCTTAAAAAAGTATTCAATATTGTCCTAGAAGCAATAATTATATTTAATATTTTAAAATTAATTATCTACATGGTTCTCATCATTTAACAAAATGTATGTATATTCATATATATGTACATACATACATACATTTGAAAATAAATGTTTTTATCCTAAAAGTTTGATATTCAACAACAACCTTTTCACTGATTTCATGTGGCTCAGGAACTCCATTTTAGGACAACAGAGACATTATATATATATATATATATATATATGTGTGTGTGTGTGTGTGTGTGTGTGTGTGTGTGTATGTATATATATATATATATATGATCAATCATTAAATATATATATACATATATCTATGATTAATCATTAAATCAATAACTTTTAAACATATCCACCTTAACAAGCCCTGCATAATAAAACCAAATATAATTCTTAATATCTTTAAATAAAAATGCTCAATAAGATGCCTCTGATTCCCTCTAGCTCTCCTCTGAGCTGGCTCTGGTATACAGCTGAAGGCCCATGTAAATTTAGGTCACATGGTGTCAGCACTCACATCTCAGTTTGCAGAATGGTGGTGTACTCTGATTAAAATGTTTAAAATGAACTCTCTGGAAAATACCTAAATAAACATTAAGGTTTGTGTCAATTGCCAAATCACAATGTGTAAATATCCTTAGGCTCGCTTTTTCATCTACCATATCTCTCCTTGTAATTAACAGTATATTAGTCATGTATTTTATTAGTATATTTTATGTATTTTATTAGTATATTAGTATATTAGTCATGTATTATGCAGTTATTGGAAAAAACAAAAATCACAATCCCCAACTTGAAACTATACTACAAAGTCACTGTGATAAAAATAACATGGTACTGGTCAAGAAAGAGCACCAAGGATCAGAGGATCAGACAAGAAGTTCCAGAAATGCCAAATATACTAAACTATGTCATCTTTGACAAAGGAGCCAAATACTTGCAATGGAGGGAATAGCCATTAACAAATAGTGCTGGAAAAACTGGGTTTCAGCTTGCCAAAGATTAAAGCTAGATCTAACTCTTTCTCCATACACCAAACTAAAATCAAAGTGGATGAGAGACCTAACTATTAAAATAGAAACACTAAACCTACTGGAAAAATGGTTAGGTAGAACTCTTGGAGACATTGACACAGAAAACACTTTATGAACAAAACCTTAACAGCATGGGAACTAAAAGAAAGAATTAACAAGGGGGATCTCATCTTATCAAAAAGCTTCTGCTTAGTAAGAGAAACCACCAACAGAGTAAAAAGACAACCTACAATTTGGGAAAGAATTTTTACCAGCTATTTCTCTGACCAAAGACTATTATCTAGAGTATATAAAGAACTTAAAAAATCATCCCCCCTGAAATTTAAAAATAGACATCTAAAATGAACAAATATTTTTTTTTTCAGATGATGAAGTAAAGGCAACTAAGAAGCATATAAAGAAATATTCAGCATCACTGATCACCCAAGAGGGGCACATGAGGACAACACTGAGATTCCACCTCACTCCACAAAGAATGGCTGCTATCTCAAACTCAACCACCAACAAAGGCTGGTGATACCCTGGAAGAAAAGAATCCTTCTCCATTGTTGATGGGAATGTAGATTGATGCCACCACTATGGTGATCAGAGTGGAGCTGTGCTAAAAAAAATAGAACTTGAGGTCCCATTCGATTCTGCTATTTCCTTGCTAGGTATGTACACAAAAGAATTTAAAAAATCATATCACAGCAACATTTGTACGCTCATATAGCAGCTCAGTTTGTGATAGCTAAATCTTGGAAACTGTCCAAAAGCCCATCAGTTGGAGACAGGATAAAGAAGATTTTTTTCAAGTAAAATTACTCAGCCATAAAGAATGATAAGTTTGAGTCATTTATACTTAAATGGATGTACGTTTAAAACATACTTATAAATGAAATCAATAGGACACAGATGTATAAATATATATTTTCTCTATTACGAGAAACTGAAGGTGTAAATGAACGCCAAAATGTATGATAGGTAATGTGAAATATGAAAAATGAGTGCAAAAAGAAAAGGGAAAAGGCAGGTAGGGGAAAGTATAGAAGATAAAGTACAAATGTGACATTTAAAAAGGAAAGAAAACATATATTTGTAGGTGGGTGTGGGAGGGAGGCAAAATGAGAATCTGTGTATGTCATGTAAAGGTATGAATTCTCATTGTTGAATGTTATTAACTCATAATGTGTGTTCAAAATGTACCAATATAATCAATTTTTAAAAATGTACACCATCGTTCCAAGGAAGTAAATAGAAGCTTGTCTTATGCTTCACTGTTCCTGAGACACAGTGTATCATCCAGGACACTTCCACATTTGGGATTTGTTTAAGGGTAAGGTAGCCTAAGACCTGTTCTTTCCAAGTGTGTTAATTAATTTCTCTCATTGCTGAGACACAATACCAAACACTCAAAGTTAAAAGGGAAAAAGTTTGTTTGCATTACAGTTCATAGAGGTTTCAGTCTTTCATGTCTCTATCCAAGGCAAGGTGATAATCACACATTGCAGATCCCTCACAGGGTAACAAAGGCAACAACAGCGACCTTCATCATCTTTCTCCCTCTTTTATCCCATCCAGGCTTCTGGGATAAGAGAGAGGCTGAATTGACCCCTCAGCTGTAGTGGTTTATCTATCATGGCCCTTAATCCCAACATCACACATTCCAGATTAAGCTGCTTATGCCCAAATGAGACTTTGGGGGAATATCCACACTCAAATCATAACAATGGCATTGTTCAGGACCGAAATAGTGTTCCTTACATTGTACTTGTTAAAAAAGCAGATTTTATTTTTTTCTGAGAGGAAGCTAGAGAGTAAATATTTAGACTTGTGGAACAAGTGATATCTATCGAACAAATTTAACTGCACCTTTCAAACATACAAACAACAACATGCACTATGGGGGATAGAGAATTTAATTGACTTCCAAAAAATCTTTATTTATGAAAACGACAAGGGCAGATGCCATAGCTGAGTGTCCCCTGTCCAGGAGCCTCTTAGTTTTTCCAGTTCATCCAGCTCTGTGCATCAAAATAAGACACTGCTGTCCCTGTGCAAATTGTGATACAGAGCAATCGTATCTTTCAGTGCACAAATATGATGGATCCCCAAACAGATATTGAGCTCTTGAACTCCTATGTGGCTATCCTTCAAGGTTGAAATGAGAGGATTGTTTTGTTCTTGAGAGTTTTAACTTCATCCAGGGATCAATCCATCGATGAAATCACAGTTTGATGGCACTACTAGGAAGTAGTGGAAAGGGGAGGTGAGTGATTGCTGAAGAGAACGGCTGAAGGCAGAACCATGCTGAGCAGCTCTGCTTCCAGCTCCTAATTCTCTGGCTCGTTTCCTCTCCTCTGTCTTATTCCTTGCAGCCATGAGGTGAGCGGCTTTTCTCTGCTATTCCCTTCACTCTGTGTCTGCCTCACCACAGGCCTAAAGCAATAGAGAAACTTCCAAACCCATCAGAAATCACGAATCTGCCCTTCTCTTACTTATTTTTCTACAGTACAGGTTCCAGTCACTGAAAAAGTTTACTGCACAAATTAAATCTTGCTGCACCTCCAGTGCCATTCTAATGTTCTCAGCTCAACTACCCAACATCAAGCCAATAGGTGGGAGAGCAGAACAAAAAACCTTTGTCACTTGGTTGCTTTAAGCTTTCTTTTATTTTATTTTTTCCTCTTCATCCATTTCTAAACAAGGCAGAATTGCTTCTGTCATGTCACACCAACATTTTGCTAAGAAAAAAAAAAATGTCCTGTGCCTAGTACAGGCTTCAAGTCATTCTCTAATTCTTTGCTTGTAAACATTTGGACTGATTCTTCAAGAATGAGAAATATGTTTTTGTCCACGTCCAGCTTTCAGTACTACTCTGGTCAGCACAACTGCTCTGGAATAATATTCTCATGATCCTGGGATGTGATTTAAAAGCAAAATTAAAGCCAGGTATAGTGGTGCATGCTTACAAATCCAACATTCAAGAAGGTTGACCCAGAAAAAATGCAAGTTCGAGTCCAGCCTGGGAAACTTAGTGATTTAGTGGAAACCAGTTTTAAAATAAAGTACTGAATATACATCTTAAGATGAAGGCCCTGGATTCACTCCATAGTATGGCAATAAAATATATATATATGCACATAAATATTTTTAAAGCATAGAAAATAAAAAAAGAAGGGGAAGTAAAGCCACATTTAATAATACTTTTTATAAATACACATTAAGATTAGAAAATGTCAAATATAATACTTAGTTTTCTCTTATATTAAATAACTCTTTAAGAATTAGGAAAACATTTTTAAATCAGAATAATTAAATTCTTCTATATCTAAATTTGAGAAGAGAGTAGTAAGTCCATAAAATATGACACAAGATGTGCAATATAATTTTTACAAGGATTTAGAGAAAATTCAGAGAACAGACTAATGGGCAAATACAGAATGAAAAACATGGTGATAGCAAAAAGACAGAGACTGCGTATGCCAAAGCTTGTCTGCGATTGTCACTGTGGACAAGGGAATAGCTGTGTAATGGCAATGTTGTGCCAGATGTTCCATTTTTCCTGAATCTAAACTAATCGCTGCTTCTGATTTGGGATAAAAGTGGGGAGGAGACATTCTAAAGCACTGATCTTTTTGTCCTTTATGCTACACGAACTCTCAGTTCTTACCAGTTATTTTTCTTAGGCTTATCATTTGAAGTCTGAAGAGATTAGAGATGTCCTATTTAACTTGTTATATTTAAACTTTAGACAAATGTAACTTCTTCATTTGATAGAACTTGAAATTCACATTTCAATTGGCTTCCAAGGGACACTGAAGAAGAATAAACATCAGGAAGATAATCTTCCAAATATAGTTTCAGAGTTTAATTTTATTTCAGAGGATCTCTAGAATATAGCTATACTTTTCTTTATGTTTTACCTAAGGGACATTTCATTTTATCCATATGGTTTATGTTCTAAAACATATTTGCTTTTAAAATGTCTTGTTACATATGTATTTTATGAACATTTAATATATAAACATAATCCTTTAATAGTGTTTTTTAGAACACTTAAAACTATTAATTATAGCCTTTTATAAAATATCATTATATTTACAAAAATACATTATTGAAAAACAGCTTTCAGCTCTACCAACAAGAAAAATTAATAATGGCAGTAAAATACAAACTTTTGCATGATTTTCATACCTGGATGTTTTATTTCCTTTATTAAGGTGAAATTTAGGTGTGTACCATTAATTTTTTTATTTAAAATGTTTTTGAAGCTTAAAATCTAGCAATCAGATGATATATTTTAATATGTGACTACTAGTAAATATATTTCACAATTTATCTGGATCAAATTAACTGAAACAGATAAATACAAAATTAAAAATTCAAAGATGTCACCCATCTAAGTCATCCATGCATGTTTTCTTGACTTTTAATTGATGAAACTCAGATACCTTCTTACCCTCAATTCACAAATGCTTACAAAAATAGATATCACACATGAATTTAACTTATATGAATGAAGGGTCTGGGCTGTACAGGAAAGGAAAGACAATGCAGAAGTCAGATTGAAAACTCAAGCTGCAGATCTATTCCTATAAAAAATAAGGGCATGAAGTAAGGTATAAATGCAATTGTTTAATTTCTTGACTTCTAAATCTAAATGTCTGATCTTGAGATTCTTCATTTAAGCCCAAATTAATCCACTTGTTCATGGGAGGCAAATTTGCTTGTTTTTGTTTTTTGCTTGCCTATATCTGAGGGAAAGGCTGCAGGGAATTCTGAAGACATAAGAGATTTCACTTGTTCAAAATACTCTAGTGAGTTCAAAATATGACTGTGTGTTACATCCTTCACAGAAGGACAATTTCCCAAGTATCCAAGTTACTTATTAGTATGGCAGTTGTCTAACTTGAAATGAGTAAAATTAAAACTACCTGGGGAACAGATCACTTGATGGAAATGCTGTAGCTATTTCACAGATCTAACTCTGACTTCAGGAATCCAGGTACTGGCATCTCCAGTATCAAATGTTATTGTTTCTCGACAACTGCATGAATTCCCTGTGATCTCATTTCCATTTTCCTAGATACATAAATTTATCTGGATAGTCTGATAGATACTTTACTTTGAAAACTTTATTCTTTGTTACTTTTCAAAAGCTGCTTGTAGATTTCCCAAGTTACAGGCGAGGAAATTTTGTTATTTGAAAGATAAATTGACTCAGTGTTCACTTCACGCAAACAAGTGCATGTAACCAGGCTGTGAAAGGAATATATCTGCAAAAAATGGATGCATGATATCTTTGCATTGCCCGTCTTAAGCCCAAGCTTCCCCATGGTGCAAGTAATATTTGGCTGTATTTTACAAATTTAGTTTATCATGCTTTAGGGTAAAAACTTTTTAAAAATCTATTCTTGTTCACTGAATTTCAAATTGCATAACACATGATTTAATGCATTCCCTATGAATTGGTAAAGGATAATCTTGAATTGCTCTGTCAGTTCTGAACAACCCATTCATATAATATTTCAATTGTTGGAGTAAGAACTCTGGTTTCTTTCTTCCAGTCAGGTTTTATTTTATGGTCCAGACTGGCCTTGAACTTGAAGTCTCCCTATCTCAGTCTTTCAAGTAGCTGTGATCAAAAATGTGCCATCAGACCCACCCATGATACTTCTTAATACATATTTTTACCACTGAGGATAATTTTTGGTATAAATTGTATGAAAATATACTGTATAAATCAGAAAGAATATTTAATATCTCAAATAATAAGAATAACCTGTTTTGAAGAATGACATAGATATTTCCTCCAACCCACTGCTCACTGCTTTCTCAAGGAGCTCCTAATCTGAGCCAGACTGGCAGTGAACACTGTTGGGAAAATGCAACTCATCTGTCTCTGCCTCATTTCTGTCAGCTTCCTTCCTTCCCTCATGATGGTTTGTACAAATGAAGTGTACGTTGTCCGTCTGGTCTACACATGCAGTGAAAAGTGCCTAACAGATCTAGGAAAACATATAGTTTAAAATATTATTATTTTACACTGACACTCTCAGTAGTATATATAACATGACCAGAAATTCATTTATCATGTAATTTTGCAGAACACTGTGGATAGTATTGTATTTAATTGTCATCATCAATGAGCCACAGTCACAACGTTTAGGGAGTGACATAAAGGTGATGTTGAAGTTTAGCACAATGGATGACCACACCATCAGGAGCAATGATGTAGGTGACATTACATAAATGCTATTACAGAACTTTGGAAGCAAAAATGTCCATATTTTTTTTCTATTCAAACAGGCTGTGAAGAGTCATGTTATTATGTGTAATAGCAATATTGCTATCTTTTTTCACATTATGAAGGTCTGTGAAACTAGTAAGAAGTAGTATATTTCATAATAATGAAAATAAATAGATGTTCTCTGGACCTGAAAAAGAAAAGGTGGTTGAGAACACTACAAAGAAATATTATATGAATTGGTAGAATATTGAAAATTATATAAATACACTCATGTCTTTCTATTATTTTAAAAATTCAGTAAGAACATTCTATTCCACATTTCTTCTTGGGTCTTGATATATTTAAAAATGTATACATGTTCTTTATAAAAATTGTTTGCTCACAGGCCTATATATAATTAGGTCAATCCTACTCAGAATTGTATAATAGTAAATCATGGTCAAAACAATCAGATGACCTGAAATCTATTTTCTAATTTCCATTACATGCTCCACTGCTATAAAATTCACCTCTTCAGATTTGTGTTTCTGTTCAATATGAAGATATAATAATACTTACATCAAGGGAATTTGTGAAAATTAGTAAACCCCAGTGAATCTTCCAGGAACATTAAAAACAATATATTTCCCTATCCTATGACCATATGCAGAGAGTTGATTTGAGCCAATTTCACCTAAATAGTTAAGAGAACATCAATCAAAAAGACTAACAATTTAGAGAACGTGAGAAAATACAATAAGTCATCATATTGTTTATATAAAGAGGGAGTTCTTAGAAGACCAGGAAATACAAATTAACTACCTAGTGGGAAAACATTTTAATAATCTTGATGATTGAATCATGAGTTCAGTCAAGCTTATTAAATACTTCAATCTGATATTTTTAATGAATACTAATTTGATTCTCCAATATAACCTCCCAGAACATTGTTGTGTTGCTACCTTATCCCATGAGGCACATCTCTGGGAGAAGAGTTTGAGCATTTCAAGGTTTCAGAAGAGTTCATGTCTAAGAAAGTTTCTCACTTGAAAACACACAAGTTAAAACTTGGACACAGATTAAATCTGTCTTCTGATCAGCACTGAAGGGATAATTCAACAACAAGAGACCGCGGAGCTCATCTGAGAATTCTGCCTCCCATAATGTTACCAGTATGTCCACCACCATGAGAAAGAGATGGAGGATCACCCTAGTACTTTGAAACTTATTTGTGGTAAAACTGTTGGGAGCTGTTTCCTACAGTGTCATGGCTGTCCATGCAGGAGAGAAAAAGTTGGCCTGATTTCTGGATCAGAGCCTGACATTGTCTACTTTCCTCAAGGATAATTACTGTCCTTTCCAGGTTAAACTAAGAACCTTGACACACCCTCATTTCAGGTTAAACTAAGAACCTT